>DWLR01005210.1:0-11189 GCA_018246295.1 Papilio alexanor hazarajatica
TTAATGAATAATAACTAATTCTAATGAATGAGCCGCACCTCTAACTTTCTCTTTCCTACTAAAAGTTAAGCCTTTTAAGGTATTTTTAAAGCTCCATGTAAGTTGCTTGCTTGCTTTTTTTAATCTAGCTTAAATAATATCTAAACTAATATATAAAGGTGAAGAGTTTGTGTGATTTCCCTAACCTCCATCGAATGGAATTACTAAATCGATTTGAAAAATCCTTTTGCAACTGACAGCTCGATTATTATGGAAAATTCTAGGCTTTATTGTTAAAAATCTTGATGTTTCAAACGAGTTTTAGGAGCAGAAACAAATAGAACGCTAAGCAACAAAAAGAAGCTTCATAATAGGACGAGGTGAGGACCTGTGAGGAATTTGCTTGTATTTTTTATGTTTCTTAACAGACCTTCGATATTTGCAAGTGCGTTCCATTTCATTTTGAAGGGCAACGGTCTTTGGGTTCCGAAGATATACAGAAAATTGACTTATTGGTAAATTTAACACAAAACCTTGGATTTTGGTTTTAATACACTTGTAATTAAACATATCGTAGCTATAAATGATTTATACATTAAATTAAAAATAAATTTGTAGCCGGTTTTGTTTTTGTTGTTTGTTTGTAAAAAAAATCAAAGATTACTTCAAATGTTCTTCAAATAGTTTGGAGAGCACTGCACTTTACGGCCGGCTAATTCAGAAAGCCGGCGTAAAGCCTGGGCTACTAAATTTGAATTATTGAGATATTTTGATGACACCCTATATTATAACACCAATATTTATAATGAATTAACATAATGATGACGGGTGTGGTAAACGATAATTTTATTTTAAAATTTTAAATAATTGAATAGTTAATGAACAAAATTAATTATATGACTACTAATTTATACTTTGATAAATCAACAATCGATCGCAATGCCCAATCTATAAAATAAAAAAATATTATTTATTATTAAAATTTTTACACAAAAATTCATACTATGATGTGAGGGAGTATTTTGAAAGGATTAAGTATCGGAAATTTAACCTCAAAGGGGCTGAAAAGTCTGCTGTTGTATGGAAAATCGAACGAGTTATTAATAACTAAAAAGTCGATTAAATCAAAGACTACAGCTATTAAAAAAAATATTTTGTTTTAAGGCATTTTTACTTCTTAAACAACTTTTTTTTTCTATACTCATCGTTTACACCAGACCAGGTTTGCAGGATTTATTAAGTAATTGGTTGGGTTTGCTTGTACTACGAGGAGACTAATCGTCCAGACGTAGAAATAATTTTTTGAAATATTGTAAATATGTCGCAGAAAAAATAATAAATAGGAACAAAGTCTAGCTAACCGAATATTAGTCTATTATAATGTATGTACTAAGTATTACTATAAATTATTAGTTTAACGTATTTATTAAAATATTTTAAATTATTTATTTTATCGCCTATTGCACTAACATTAATTATGTATCATTTTAAGATTTGATTGTATAGGTACAACATTGTAATTTTGATTTAAATAAAGAAAATAAAGTTTTTGGCTCACTCACGCCAGGGGGAGCAGCAGGGCGGCATAGCGCCGCACCAAAAAAGAAAATCTTACAGACGTATGCTAAAGACAAGCATGCGAGCGCCCGGCCACGACAAAAGTGTTACGATAAAGTTACATTTATTAATGCACACTCAATTTAACGAATTAACTCTTCTCTCGTTCTTGATAGTTTAGCACGTGTTTTCTTTTATAAGTTTTTCATGCCTAAAACTTTTATTTTCGCCTAACCCAGTTGAGTTAAGCCGTGAGAACTCATTATTTAAATATACTTTTTCATACATTTATGTGTAATATCTTACTGTTATTTAATTTTTGATCTAATTGACATTGTTAAGAAATTTCGATACGGATTTAGTTTTGATTTCTTGATTCTTGCTGCTTAATTTAATATTCATGCTAGTTACTAATTTTACGGGAACACGTATACGTTACACCTTAGATAGTGTAAATAACACTGATGTTTACTGACTAACAACCGAATCTGGGTCACAAGGTGGTCCTTTGTGCCAGTAAAAGATAGAAGAATGTCGCATTAAAATTACGGTCAACAGAAAACTTGAAATTGCTGCAATCCCAGGACTGGCGTAGTTAAACTGTTGGATTCCATAAAGCGATTAGCTTGTTAAAGTGTTTGCACCATTTCAAAGTGGACAAGACATGCGCGGCATGCAAAAACTTTTTGCCGCTCACCATAATCATGGCCGATGTCCGTCCACGCTTAATCAACGGGTACATGTTGGATACACGACCCTATTTTCCCTCATTTGCATACAGAGTACAGTGTTAGATTTATATGGGATGTCGCGTGGCGTAATTAAAAGGATCCGGACCAACTCAATTAAGGAAATACTCCAATATGTCTTTTAGAAGAGAAAACATTTTTGTTTGTTGTTAGTTAAATATATCACGTAAATTGTCATCTTCTAACGAAGCCTAAATGTAATACAGGAGCCTATTGTTAGAAGATCATGATTATATTACAGACAAGAACTATTATAATTATTGAGAAAGAATTTAACGCCAGGATTTTAAATCCTTGAGAATATCTTTAGAGACAATTATACGGTTTGTACGTAAAGGGCCTCACTTTAAGCTCTAAAATTCATAACTTCCAAAATATTTACGGAAGTTTTTTTTTTTACGTTATCATATAACATTAGTTCCCCGTGTTATACAATTTAACTTCACTTTATTCTACAATTTCCACAAAATTACAACGTTTCCAATAAAAATGTAAAATGGTTTAATGACCGCTTTCTATGGTAAGTGAGGTTTGTTTGTTTACAAAGTTTAGGTCTTGATTTGGAACAGCGTATAAGTGTAAAACCAAATGCAAACTGGTTCTCAATGTTTCAACAACGCTCCAAAGTACCGCTCACCGCTCTTGTCATGACATCCGTAGCCCAACCTGCGCGAGTCTACACGATGTATGGCGACTGCGGGAATTGCTGGCACACTTTGATGGTATTAAGTAGTATGTTCACATACAAAAACGCATGAAATTAATTTCGTATGTCGTTATTATTGTAGCAAGAAAGTAAAACTAAATACATTTTATTCAAATCTCGAAAACTATTTTATTTAAGTAATCCGTAATATTTCTTTCAGGACCACTGGAATCCGCAAATACCGTTAAACCAAATGTAGTATCTATAAACACGAGACTGTTTTATCTATATGGAATTTATTTAACGATGCCTTTTAATATAGATTATTTGTAGGACGATCGTTTGGTAGTAGTAACAGATACCATGTTCAAAGAATACTCGTATCTATTTGAAATTAGACGTCCATAAAATTAGTCATAACATCGTTCATTTATAGATTGCGTCGATACGATATCTCCATTTATAGTAATTTTATGTACATTTTTGCAGTAAGCAAAGTTCGTAGAATGCAATTCTTATATAACACTTTAGTCGCTTTAATTTTACGTAATTAGAGAGAGCATAATTAAAAAAAAAAGAATAAAAAAGTCAAGATTTTTTAATAATTGAGAAACGATTAAGAAATTCATGTAATATTCGAGTGTTTACTATAACCAAAACAAATAAGTTTGATCCAGTTTCATTTGTATAAGTGCATTTTTATTCAGAATAAATAAATTAATGAAAATTAATTCAATTAATGTGTTTTCTTTTTATTAATTACACAGAACATTTGGCCAATATCTGAGCGAATTAATCGTTTTAATTAGTTATATTCCAAATATTAAATATTTAAACGTACGAAGCTGGTTTTGAAAGTAGATAAAAAGAAAACATATCATTACTTAACTGCTACCAAATACTAACTAAATTAAGTTGACAAAAGAATTTAAATTGCAAACATTATTGGTAAAAGGAAAAATATTAAAAATTATGGCGCCGAATATCGACGAAATCAACCAGTCGTAAATTGTTTTATTGCATCTGGTGGGTTTTGACATTTTATGACAGTTCAGAGCAGTCTTTAGTGATGTTTCATTACAGTAGCTGTACATAACGAAATAATATGCCGTTGTTTCACTAAAGTTCATTTTTTTAAATTAGCTTTTATCCGCGGCTTCGCACGCGTTCGTTTCTTATTTTCTTCGCTGAAACTTTGTAGTTTGATCACGCATCCAATAATTTCGATAACAGATAAACGTGTCAAAAAGTTGTATTTGTCAAAACAAGCTTGAACTCTCAAACGCGCGAAGTTAAAGTTTTCTAAAAATTTTCTGCGCGATTTTCTCAACTTTCCTTCCCGTAAATATATATTAGACAAACTTAAAAAAAAAGAAATCGGTAAAGTCCTGAAGTTATGGCGTGACCAAGGTTTTTTTAAAAATATTATAGGTGTTTTTGTTTAATAATTTGTGGCGGACAAATATTAAATATTTATTTAATGGTAATGGTAGGGTAAGAATTGACCGTTCGACTAGATTTGTTGGAATTGAGAATTGTTTGTAATAGTTTTTTTTTATACTATAAGTAGTAGACATGAAAACTTAGTAACGTACTGGATTTCAAGGTATTGGTTTATTTTGTCATGTTATATAATGGTGGAGCAGTTTGTCAATGGTCGCGAGTGAGGCGTGTTCATTAATAATTTAGTAAAACATATGATAAAAAATACATGTTTAAAAAAACTTGAAACTGTTGAAGCTGCTTTTTGGATAAAAATGTAGCGAATTGGATGAGGATTGAGAATATTTATTTTCGGAGTGATAATATAATACAAAGAATAAACTGCAAAAATTTAACATAAATTATGACTGCACAATAAATTTTATCACCTCAAATGTAGCAGGCAATTTAAAAGTTAGTGTCGTAATGTTGCTTAACTGCTGTCTATTTACCGTTAACCTTAATAAAGTTGAAAAATCAGACTCACCTCGTTATGACAAGAATTATATCTCGAGTTGAATTAAGCCTTATGATAATTGCTCACAGTTTAGATGTTTATACATGGTGAATAAATAAAAGTTGAAAAGTCTGCTAGTGATGACAAACTATATATTGAAACCCCAGAGCAATAATGTGACCTGCAAGTCTATGCTAAATAAATATTTATCAAAAAGTTACTGAAATTAAACTACGTGTACATAGCACCAGTACCAGCACTCATGGTACGTACCATGAGTGCTGTATAGTGTAAAGCTCGAACTTTACACAATACAGCACTCATGGTCACGGAGGGGGGAGGGGGTCATAATCTGTGAAAATATTTAAATTGTAATGTTTGGTATCCGTAAATATAACAAATAATTATATAATTTTAAACCACTGTTTCTAACCTAATAAAAAATCAAATGTTCTTAGTATTATGAATCACGAAAAGATTGAAAGTGGCAACTGGCCCAAGAATGAGGGGTTAAGGGTTGAGGGGTTATTAGGTATTGAAAAATGATTTATATAGTCTGATATTTTTATTCAAATTTCTTTTATAAGTGAATATTTTATCACACTTTCATGCAATTAATTTAAGCACCCTCTATACACGACACGTATGACATAATTAATTTCCCTCACATAAAGGTAAAGCTGGACATTTTAAATGTTCAATTACCGAGCGAGTGTGGCCTGTGCAGTCGCGACGAGAGGAAGCACTACTCACTTGTGCCAATTAGACAACGTGTGTCCGTGGCACAATACATAGTAAGAGTAGTCAGTGCAAAGTACAACACTACTCCTTAAACTCGATTCGAACTCGAAAGTCGAATGTAATTTAAATGGTTATCAGTCTGAATGCGCTTTACTAAATTTGAATTAATAATAAAGTTATATAAGTATACGTGTATTCAGTAATGTAATATGATTACATTACTGAATGTACATTATAATTCAGTATGAAATATAAGTATATCCAGTAAAGTTTTTTAATCAATGAAAATTTCATTAATTACTCAATTGGCATTTATGTTTATTGTTTTGATATTTTCATAGTTTTTGATTGATTAAAACTCTATAATGTGAGTTGCATCTACATGTTATATTTTTTTTTTTACTTAACATTACTACTAGACTGTATTGTAAATTTTGACTGTAAATTCGTCGCAGGCAACAAATAGATTTGGGCCGCATGCAAACATCGTTCGTATTATGATCGAGGCTGACCAATGGTAGAGCCTGTCCCAATTATTTCATCCACCTCGCAGCGGTCGAGCTGCACTTAAAGCTAATATATCGTTTCAATTGGAGCTCTTGTGGTTTTTTAACGTTTACATTTCAGTTTTTTATCATTGTCACAATGAGACCACCGTCATATAATTTATTGGCGCCCTGATCTTCATTCAGATTGTTTTTGCGCGGGATATAGGTTTTTTTGCGCGAGCTGTTAAGTTATCGGAGCTTATTTGTAATTAATATTATTTCTATTAACGCCGGTTAAGTACTTCAGTTTTTTGCAAGTGCTCATATCGCAATAGATATTAGCACATAAAAAAGTACGTCCAGATTTTTCTTTTACCGGACTGATAAGAAGGTATGTTATGTAATGTTCAAATGTTTCTTTCTTGTGAACTCCTGTAGCGTCAGTGCTATTCGATTTCTATTCTTCTGTGGCAAGTCATATGGGTACATCATGTTTTTTTTATGAAATAGGTTGAACACTGTTGATAAGAAACAAATAGAATTTAATACACATTTTTTAAAATAACTTGACTACCAATCTCTGGCTACTCTCAAAAACCTAATATGGTCCAACGAAGTTGTTTATTCAAAGTTTGTTATTCAATATTGATATTTTTAATTAAAGAAATATGATATCCATAATTATCAAAAAAGGATATAATAGGAATAAAACGCAACTGATTTTAATAAGCTGTTCTTTGAAGTTGGATAAATTTTACATTTTATGCGTCAAGTCTTTGAATGAATGAAGGGAGAGAGAGACTAAGCAAATCTATGTCGCAAAATTGAGTGGCAGTGTTTATAGGGGTAACCCAGAAAAACTTATATCGATCAAATTAGTGTCGTTCTAAAAAAAGTCAAAAAGATGTGCTCGTAAGCGATGGCCATGGTTTGCGTAGATGTCTGGATGTAAAAGAGGCGAGAAAGATCGTGTCAGATTGAAATCCATAATTTATGCCTACCCATCTTTGTTACGGGCGTGAGAGTTATTACGTCTTTGATAATATTAGAATTCCAAGTACAGTAAATCTCCATAATAAAGACCTTCCTACTTAACGGTAAATGGGGCATGGCATAAAAATGTTATGCATAATTATGTTAATGAACTACAAATAAAACATATTGTATTAAACTAATTTTCATTTAAGCAAGTGACTCCTATAATTTCTTATATGCAGCGCAGCTCAGTTTTCCAAAAATGAAAGAAGATTCGAAAGTACTTTTTTATCAATGTTTCACCAATTGCAGGAAATTGATATAATCAACAAAACACTGAACATAACAAGATAATTCGATGCAAAGCTATTAGCAAAAAGTTCAATTGGCATTACGAAGTGTAATTCTGCAGCTTGAAACTGCTATACAAGTACCGGTAAAAGCGGCTATTTTAAAGGCATACGATATCTTTATCGCATACGATATCAGCACGGTCGTTTTCTTTAACGAGCACAATGAGTGACGATTAGCGGAAACCAATGAGGATTATTGAGGTAAAAACTATAGTTCATTGTGTGTTTACTAAATGTCTACTGGCCTTGTGGTAAATAGTAGGAAATATGACAGGGAAAACACTGTCAGATACAGTATCTAGCTTTTGATAAAATTCGTTCTTGTTAAGTAAATTGTTTTTATTAATTTGAGACTAGATGGTGTTGTTGTTGTTAGTTGACGTTAAATATTTTGGCCTTGTGATCCTTGGTATCTAGTTTTACAAGAAAAGTTTTTGGTGGGATTAGAATTATGGCAAAATATTCTGCTGCTTAAATAAATGCATACATACATATAGATCAATCCAAATAAAACCATGCTAAAAATAAAATTTACACTAATTTAAGGAACCATCAATATTTTTGAGATACATAATAACCACTTAAAATTGACACAACTTTTTACCTTAGCAATCATCTTGCAATAAGGTACATCAAAATAATTTCGAGTACGAATTCCTTAATTATTTATTTGTTAATCAATGGAAACCGATGTATATTAATTTTTCTTTATATAGTTAGTAAAAGCGCGAGACCAGTTAACGTGCAGTTAATAAAATAAATTCGAAACCGATTTAAAAATGTTTTACTCAAGAAAATATAGCTATTAATTTTAACGAGTTACTTTTGAGAATAGTTACCTTAATAAGGTGTTTAAAAATCAAAATGAAAGTTTCATACGCCTCTCTTTGGCTCCTGTCTTTTTATTTATCTCAAAATTTTTGATTTTCCGTCGCCTAATAATGAGGGACCGGTTGGCGCAGTTGGTAAGATGCTTTCACACACTTGCCTTTGACACTTGCCGTTCGCGCCGCAGGTCGTGGGTTCTATTCCCACAAAGAACAAACATTTGTGTGCATGAACATGTCTGTTTGTCTTGTATCTGGATGTAAAGACCACTGGAGGACGGGCAGCAGCGTCCTTTTGTTAGTACGGTGGAACATACTGCGATCGCCAACTCGCCTGCCAAGCGTGGCGTTTTTGGCACATTTCCTCCCAATGATACAATCATTGTGGGAGGCCTATGTCTAGCAGTGGACGATCATAGGCTGAGATAACGACTAACTATGTGTCATGAATTTGATGAATATTGTCTTGGATTAAGCGGTAGTAATATTGACATAAGGCAATAGGTTGCTAAACATGGTCAGGATAACCTCATAAATATTATCTTATTATCTATACATGTATGTATTTACAAAAGAAAAGTATTAATGTCAGTTATCTGGTTTCCATATAATAATAATAATAATTAATAAATAAATAATAAAATAATAATATTATTATATTATATTATTATCTTCGATTATTATTACATAGTTAACGAATCGAGGAAACTGTCTAAAAATGTTACGAAAGAAAAAAATAAAGAAGAACAATCTAGTCAAAATAAACTTTCATTTGTTTACAAAATTTCCAATTTTTCTGCTAATTCCATTTGTTTTCGGACGTGAGCGTTTTTTTTTATGAAATCATTACGATGAGTAATAAACGTTTCTGTTGCAATGTTTTTAAACGGGCCATTACGTGGGCAAGTCGTTATGCAAATGAACTGTCCGGGAGGCTCATTGATCATTGATCTCGATCATCATTGGGGCACTGACCTTCGAATCATACAACACACAAAAGCAGATGTGGCCCCATTTTCACACAAACATACACATCAAATAGGGGTAAGCAGATTACGTATTTACAATTGGCGTGCTCTTGACACTTCTTCTGTAAAAGATTTACAGGCCTACGAAATAACATCATCTTCCTGCCTTTTTCCTACTTGCGTAGGGCCGGCATAGTATGTACTACGCTTCCATATCTCCTGGATTCTACTGTAGTCACAATATGGACTGTAGTCCTGTTAATGGTTTGGGATTTAGTTTTTATACCCGGCCGTTTGTTTGAAGCCACCCTTCTCGAGAATATAATAGTGATATTTGTAGTTAATATTTAAGTACGCATTATACTGTTTTGTTTATTTACCTTCCTAAAACCTGACCTAAAGAGGGAGAGAGAGAGAGAGTGAGTGCTCCCTAAAATGGGTGTCAAGTCCGGAAATTACAATCCACATCCGCCACTGCGGATGTATGTATACATTTAAAATAACGGATGGTGACTATTGTGAGGTGGAATAGAAGAGCTAAGTTAATTATAAAGCTGCAAATTAGATCACATAACGAATAGTCATTGATGCGCGAAGAAATATTTATTGCTGGGTAGCGTGTGACCCGTAGATTCAACATAATCCTCAACGAAACCTTTTAAGTTGGACATAAGTATCTACTGTTGTTGTAAAATACTAACATTCATTATGTCCTTTTTAATTATTTCTCTACCCATATTTTTTCTATTTCAGACACAAAACTAAATCCTATAGTGAAATAAAGTAGAAATTTTCTTAATGGGTATCCATTGGAGACAGGTATGTAGTTCCATCCTAATAAAATGGGCATGATGTGTGATCTGCCTATGGAAGGACCAAATTCAATTTAAAGAAATCAAATCATATGTATTCAGTTTGATTTGCCAAGAAGAGTTTTTTTATTAATATCTGTTCATAATTATGTCAATAAAATATCAAAGTCCACTAACCTTGATTCCAGGCTGAAGTGACGTTCTCATGATAGAAGTACTCGTTTTCTTCTTCGTCGGACCACAGCACGCCCTCGATGCTGGATGTGATGCCAGTGCAGTCGGCGCCCTCCACCATCGACCGTCGCGACAGTTGATCGTAGCTCGGCGGTCGCGATAGCGAATACGCAGAAATGTCTACTAATGACGACCGAAAATTCTTCACGCTCCTGCTATCTATTGGCCTATAACATCTCAAGGACCTAGCATCCTCAGACTTAACAGACCGAAGCGACCGACAATCGTAATTAGGACCATCATTCGTAATATCCCCTAAGGATACTTTGAAATTGTTGGATGAAATATCCCCTAAAGGCACTTCACACGAACGGCGTTTCATAGTCGTCTTCTGTGAAGGTGCCTCCCCAGTCGCTTGCATGTGTCGGCTCACGCCCGCGCTGTGTAGGAATTCGTTCGAATTATACATTTTGTATTCGTTTTTAAAATAGTAAAATTTAAGCTATGCTGCGTTAGGAACTTTTATATCTGACTAATGCATTTTGGAATTATTCGTTTAAGGCCCTAAACGGATTTTAAGCAGTATTGTGATATCTGAAACAAAAGAAAAATCACTAGTTTAATATTTTGTACTGCTAAAGGAAATCAATTTTTAAATTATAGTAATTAGGAAAGTAACTTTGAACTGTTTATTTCTTTATATATAAGATGGGATTTTACTACAAAACATACTTAAATGTTGGACTCTCTGTGAGCCAAGAAACTTTTTTCAGTAGTGTAAAAATATTCATCATTACCGAAGAAAAAATAATATTTCAAAAATAGCGCCATCTAGTGTGGAATAATTTAAAAGCAATCACTTTTTCGTAAAACGAAAGCCATGGGCATCTAAAAGTTTGCGCTTGTGTGTAAGTTTCATATTCTTCCATAGATGGCGCTTTACCATACTAACGTCATAAAACCATATTTCACTAATAATTT
>DWLR01005211.1:0-11189 GCA_018246295.1 Papilio alexanor hazarajatica
TATATATATATATATATATATCAGGTATCTCACATTACAAGATTATTTTATTTTTTAGAGAACTAAATACATTTCGCCAACGCGTTGGTAAAGACATAATACCTTCCCTGTAGAATTCTTTCGGTTTTTGATTGAAGAAGTGGGTTTTTTTAATGGGTGGCTTTTTGCCGCCCTGCTACTCCCCCTAGCATGGGTGGCCAGAGACATTGTTTGTTATTTATTTTTAAAATCAGTTTTAATTCTTTACCTCTAAAGTCTTAAAATTAACATTTTAACATGATTATTTTCTTGGTGGTGAAACCCCTTTCTTTTTTCAATTTTACTTACAACTAGTACTAAAATTTTAAAAACTAGTACAATAATAGCCACAATAATAGCAGTAAAATAAAATAATATAAGAATTTTAAAAAGTTAAAAAGCTAAAAGGATAAAAAGACTAGATATTATTGCAACTTCTTACATCTACTTACTTCTAAATTAAAAGTTAATAATTAAAATACAGTATTTTTTTTAAATAAATTTGTATAAAAAATTAATACAATAAAAAAATGGTAAAATACAATAAAATAAAAGCTAAAAAAACATTAAAACAAGTTAAAAGAATGAATGACTAGAGTTTATTGCTGTGGCTTAAAATGCTTAAAGTATTTATTCTTAAAATTATTTGAGGACTTTTTATTCTTTATCCAGCGTTCGATTTCCATGAATTACTTTTTTAGCTATATTTTTACAATAATTAATAAAAATTTCTGTTGTTTCTTTATTTAATAATATTTTACTGATATTCCCTATACTAATTTTTTCTTTAATTCTTAATTCTAAATTTATTCTTTCTTTACACTTCTTCTTTGCACTTAAAACGGTGCAAGTATTCTGAGAACCCCCCGTGCCCCGTCAAAACTTCACGGTCAAAACCAGCACGGGATCTAGGTCCAGTCTACGGAGCACCGGGTAGGAGCCTACTGAGTCAGGTAAGAAGACCCTCGTTGCCGAGGCCGTTTCTCCTTCTTTACAGCGCCTATTCCATTCCTCAAGCGATTCCAACCTGAGTTGTCGCTTGACGAATGAAACAGGGCATTTGTCGTAGTGAGGTTTGGTTTTAACCCGACTGCGGCTAATTTCGCCAGTTCGTCTGCCCTTTCGTTTCCCTCCACCCCCACGTGTGCCTTAACCCAAAATAACTTTATGATTTTACCTTTCTCTTTCTCTTTCTTTACTATCTTCCTAATTTCCATTACCAAGGGGTGAAGAGAGTCTATAGTTTGTAACGTTTGGAGGGCGGTCATAGAGTCGGAATAAATCCCAAACCTCACCGCTGGACACCTGGCTACATACCTAACGGCCTCATATAGGGCATACAGTTCCACCTGATATACGGTACAGAAGTTACCCAGCTTTAATTTCCGGCAGTTGGTCTCCGAGGCGCTATCCCATATGGATAACGCCGCGCCGACCCTGCCGTCAATTTTGCTGCCGTCGGTGAAAATCCTCACATCGACGGCAGCTCGCTGGGCAACTTCGTCACCGTCCGTCAGACAGTTGAACTGTATCCCTTCCCAGTGAGCGGGGTGCTGGGACTCTTCAAACCTAGACGGCCTCTCGAAATCTCGGTCCCCAACACCCGCTGGGTGTGACCCTTCTTTACTTCATAAAAGGGCCGCCTCTTGGACCCGAAGGTCCAGAGGCACCAACCCAGCGAATATTAGGGCAGCGTTTAGAGAGACCGTCCGATAAGCCCTTACTATCTTCTGAGAAAACCCCCGCTGCACCCGGTCTAGCAGTTTTCGAGTAGCCTTCTTCCGTGCTGCCGGCGCCCACACACTGGCCGCGTAGATGATGATGGGCACCACTACGGCCACGTACGTGGTCCTGATAATCTCAGGATTTAGGCCCCACGAGACTTTTGCGGCGGTTGACAGTTGACGATAGAGGCTGTGCGCTTTTTTGCACGTTTCGTCGATGTGCGCATTAAAAGTGAGCTTGTCGTTAACTGTCAATCCCAAGATCTTCATTTTGCTTACCATTTCAATGGGTCTCCCGCCCATGCTCAAGCGCGGGGAGTCGTATTTCAGCTTGCGCGTAAAGATCATAGCTTTGGTTTTTATAGGTGCAAAGTTTAATTTATTCTGGACTCCCCACGCTCGAACTTGGACGAGAGCCGCATTGGTGCCGCCCTGTATGTCCGTGGTGCCGTCTCCCGGGAACATCAGGACCACGTCGTCTGCAAAGGCCTGACAGCGGACACCCATCTTCTCCAGTTCCACCAGGAGCGAATTCAGCAGCAGGTTCCAGAGCGTAGGACCCTCGATAGAGCCTTGCACGCACCTTTTTGTGGGTCTGCAGGTCCACTCGGACCCCGCGTACCTGAGGCGTACTGTCCTTTCACTCAAATAGTGATCGAGCAAACGCCTCAGGTTTACGGGGCACCGAGTTTCGGCTAGTCTGCACCTCACAGCCGGCCACCAAGCGTTATCGAAGGCTCCCTCTATGTCGAGCGATACCAGCACAACGAGCTTTTGTCTTTCGACTTCAGCACGTATGTGCTGGATCATGACCTACAGGGAGTCCTCGGTACTACGCTGGGCCATGAAGCCATACTGGTGCCGGCTGATTATTGGCGCAGTGTGCCAGCGGACCCGCTTTACCACCATTTTTTCCAAAATTTTCCCAAACACCGATAGAAGGCTGATGGGGCGAAACGATTTAGGGTACGTGTAGTGCGTTCTATTGGGTTTCCTAAGCACCACAACCGCTGCCTCTTTCCACCTCCCGGGGAAACACGCTAAGGCCAGGCAGCGGTTTGAGAGGGCCAGAAACAGATCTGGGTCCAGGGCGATAGCCGCCTTGTAGATGTCAGCGGTGAGGCCGTCTGGGCCAGGGGCTTTTTTCGGGTTGAAGCTTGACGCGGCCCACATGAGCTCGTCCTGTGTCCCCTTCACACAGGACGAACTCATGTGGGCCGCGTCAAGCTTCAACCCGAAAAAAGCCCATGGGTCGCATGGATCATCATGCGACCCCTCGTTGACTTTCTTGGCTAATTTTCTCATTTCTTTGTGGGCCGCGTCATCTTCCCCGATATCATCGTCCGCGAAAAAGGTCTCCGCAAGCACTCTGGCCGATTCCTCCCCGATCAGCGCCACTCCATCCTGAACGAGGGGAACCTCTTCCGTCCTCACCGTCGTGCGGCGTATCACCCTGTAAATGCCGTCCCACATGGTCTTTCGGGTCTGTTTCTCGCATAACTCCTCCCAACTACGGGTCTGAGCCCTCTTCACCTCCGCTTGGTACTCGGCTTTTGTGTCGACATATTGCTGCACCACCCACTCTCTCGGAACCGGCGTCGCGCACCTTATCCGCCTCTTCTTCTTCAAAACCTCAGCTTTGAGGAGAGAGAGCGCTTCGGACCACCAAGGCAATCCTGCTCGTCTCCTCTTCGAAATTCTGGGCATGGTATCACTACAGACTTCTACCACGGTTTCCACATAACTATCCACTTTTCGCTCTAGTTCTTATCTGTTATTAGTTTTTCCTACTCTGTTGAGTTTCTTACGAAACTCGCACCAATTTGCTTTCCTCGTGTTGTACCGGGAGTACAACATGAGGAAACTACTACCCGGGGGTAGAGCTGACGATTTCCTCGCCCAGAGATATCAGAAGGTTCATTTCAAACAGGATTGCTCTGTGGTCCGAACTGGATATATGGTCTGCGAAACGCCAGTCCACCACCCTTCCAAGCAGAGCGGTGGTGTAAGCAGTGATGTCGACGCAGCTGGTGTATCTTCTACCTCCGCGTATGGTGTCAAAAGTGGGCTCAGGCTCCTGGTTTAACACATGCAGACTCAGCTGGTCGAGCTTCTCGGCTACTTCCTGTCCCCGCCTATCCGTTTTGTGGCTGCCCCAAGAGATGTTCCACGCGTTCAGGTCTCCACCGAGTATCACGCCTGCGGTACCCAATCTCTCCACGACAGTGCCAATCACTTCCAGGTGGGGTTCAATGGGCCCATTCGGCTCCAGGTATACGGACACCAGGCCTACCTCCCACCTTACGATCCTCACTTTCGCAACTGCAATGTTGAATGTTGTGAGGTCCGGGAAGTGGGAGACAGGCATGGTGTTATCGAACAGCACAATGGCCGCCTTGATCACCTTATCGGCGGCCCTGGCGGTGCATTGTACCGATCTTGTCCCCGGATACCGTCCCATCTCCCCCCTATTGCCCACATAGGGTTCCTGGACTAAGGCGAACGAGAGATTTCTCTTCACCGCCTCAGTGATTAACTCTGCCGTGGAGAGCTCAGACATTTGCAGGTTAGTTTGCACGGCGTGATACTGGCGCCTGCCAGTTTGGGAGAGCCGGGAGGCGCTCGGGACCACCTTAGCAATATGCTACTGCGGACCTGGCGAACGCCTCTCATCTCACCCTCACCGGACAGTCGACGCTGAACGCGTTATGGTCCCGCCTGTCGGATTTTCCCTTGTGGCAATTCCTACAGGCGGGTGCCTCGCCGGACAGCCGCCTTGTGCAGTCCCCCGTGTTTACAGTTTGCGAGCTCATAGACGACTGACATCCTATATGAAAGGCGATATATATCCATAAACGTGCAAGTATTAGACGGGGTGAGACAGGTATGCTAGAATCGTGCCAATCGACATCCATAATCTCTTCCTATCCTTCTAGCTTACGGATGTGAGTGTTATGTATGTATTAGGTGCTGTTACAATACAACATCTTTTCACTGTTTACAGCAACTGTCAGTGTCTTGTCGACTGATGTGGTGGTGAGGTGCGTGGACGAAAATATAGGGCGAAAGGACGATTAAGTGTCTATTATTTTCCCAATAATTCTTACAGAAAATTAAATAGTATAAAGGCCATATCGGGCATCCAGTCTTTTTTTAAAAGAATAGAGTGATCTATAAAAATTTAGAAAATAAGCATTTTAGTGAAGAATGAAACATTATTCCACACTTCTACTAAGTAGAATAGTAGTAGAACGTTTATCAATCACTGTATTCTTTTAAAAAATTACAGGATGTCCGATGTGTCCATTATATTATTTAATTTTCTGTAAGGATTATTGGGAAAATAATAGACATTTAATCGTACCAGGCTTTATTAGGAAAAATTTATATGTGAAGAGAAGCTGGCACCATATTTTTTGATTATTTAAATAGAACCATTTATGACTTAAAATAAAAAAGCTAAAGCTTTATTATTTTACTTTTTTTTTGTAATCTTGCTACGAGTACAAATTCTTCTCACTCTCAAAAACTTGGCGCGGGCTTTTTATCTATAAAGTAAATTGCAAAGAAAAGATATGTGATTGTTTGCTCCAGAAAAACTCAAAAATAATTGAACCGATTTTAGAATATCTTTTAACAGCGAAAATTCTGAGATACATTTAATTTTATTCATTTTTCTGTCTACCCGAGCGAGCGGGTTGCTAGTGGGTAGTAAACTAGGAACGATGACATAACGTATCGACGAAAGATCTTGTAAGCTTGGATAAAGAGATAGGGATTCATATATGTAGTTGTAAAAATAGAATGACCTTTTTAATGATTTTCGTATTTACTGTGTTCTATGTTACTTTGGTCAAAAGCAAAAGTCCAAGTCATATATATATATATATATATATATCGCAGCGGCGTATATTATTTGTACCAAAAGTTAAAACTTTATAATGCTTCTATGTAGCCGTATCTTCTATGTATCTGTGCATTTGCTGCGCTGCATTTCTTTTTCATTTACGGACTATTGCTTCACAGGCACAATAAAACGATACCTGTCTGATGAATTTTTGTTCAGTGGAAGATAATTTTACCTATATAATATGAGCCTCTCTTCTTAACTACCACTATCTATGCCCTGCAGTTTTTTACGATTCACCCGTGGTACTTTACTCGCCCGCATTAATACACCCTTCTCACTTAGCGTCATTTCTTTTTCTGCACTGCTTCTAAGGTTCCTACCTTGATGTTAAATAGCCTTTCAACATTCCTAATAATTGAGCTGACAAAATTCAAAATTATTTTTAAATCCAATGATACTTTGAGATTATCGCGTTCAAATAAACTCATGAAAATTATTATATTAAGAAAGTATGGAATTACTGATATTAGGTTGGCAACATATAAGCCCGCCATCTCAGATTAAAAGTCTTCTTAATTTTTAAACAAAATTTATTAATTAAACAAATTTTTTTTCCATTACATAAGAACCATCATTGTGTACTACTTGTCGCCAACGCGTTGGCAGATATACAATGCCTTCCTTGTAGAAGTCTTTAGGCTTTTGATTGAAGAAGGTTGTGAGTTCAATTTTCAGATGTTCTTCATCCATTATTTTTTATCCTGTAAGTAATCTGATAGAAAACGAAACAGGTGGTAATCAGACGGTGAAAGGTCTGGTGAGTACGGTGGCTGGGGAAGGACAGTTCATCCCAGTGAAATAATTTTTTCGCGAGTTACTCTAGCTGTGTGAGGTCGGGCGTTGCCGTGTAAAAAGTAAACTTTGATTTTTTGGTAAACTAGATGCAATAGTTGTCTTGGATAAGAATCATCAGAAAGATCGAAATTTCCGTTCTTGAATCTTCTGAACCAATGCTTGGCGGTATCATATGAGAGTACACCTTCACCCATCGTAGCACATATATTGGAAATTGCCTGGGTCGCTTTTGAACCTAAACGAAATTCATGAAGTAAGAGCAGTCGTAGTTCCCTACGAGATATTTCCATGATTTGCGTTACCTTTACTGATTGAAGTGCAATCATTAAATGATTGATACGGTCAACTCACGCTCGTTTTATATACTGTACTACGTTTTTCCAGAAGTTTCCGTAACATTTTAGAAATTGGTCGAAATAATGTGGCGGGTTTATCACTTGCCAATACTATACGTTATTTTAGGTGCTATGACAATATTTTTGTTTGTAAATAGACATGATACGTGTTCTAAATCATAGTATTACAGCAATAAGCTAGGATATAATGTTTAATATGTAATAATTTATCATCGTGTGATAGCCGCAAAAGCTATTAGTATCGTGTACACGAGCAACCCTTTTCAAAGTCAAAGAATCATCTTATCACATAGAATAAACATGAAACAAAGTTACTTAAGTTACTTTAAAATTATTTAGGAAAAATGAAAGATATTCCAAAAATTAAAACTTGATAAATTATGGTTGTGTTATTATTTTATTATATAATTATATTTTTATGCATAAAGGAAAATAAGAAAGTGTCATCAGATGTTATCGGACTAACGCATTTACTAATAACGCTTCGTCAAATTCTTGATAATGTAAATACAAACAAATTCTTTAAGAAATAACGTTTTTCAATATCTCTAAACAATCAATATAAGATTTCGACCAGCAGTTCGTAAACATATTTTCACATTTTACGTAGGCAAAACAAAAAATGAACGATGAAAGAAGTTCCATACTAAAGATAAAACTATGAAACGAGACATTTTACTGATGTGTCAAATACGTGACTTGTTTTACGAGTCATGACTATCTTTCAGCATGATTTTTTCCGTTCGATTTATTATATTCGAATATATTCTTACACGGAAATAAAAACGAAGTCAACAAAATGTTGAAGTCGAATAATATAAAAACAGACTTTATTTAAATAGTTTCATATGGAATACTATAAATTTATTATTCGAAGCCAGATTTTTTTTAATAAAAAAGCATAGCTCTACCTGAAGCGAAGAATAATTTGAATTGAAAAAAATATTAAAGCGGTTATGATTTTTTTTACATTGATATAAGAATCCACTGAAACTGAAATCTTATTGGATTTCCGCACTTCGCTTTGGCACCTTCCGGTGAGAATTTATAATTTCAGCAGACTCCGTCAGAGCGGCGTATTTTCTTTAAACAAGATTTTCCATTGAACGTATAAAAAATTTAAATTCAAAATCTGAAGATGGATTTTCTTGTTAACTGCAATATTTGAAACAAGAAAGGGTGGATGGCGTTAAATAATTCATTTTTTCAGGTTTCATTTTTACACAAATGTTGAGTTTTTAAGAAGTTTCAATGAAACACATATTTCTTTTGGATATTTGGTTTTTATAATTATCTGTATTTAATAATATACGTAATAAATGGTACTATAATACACAACTCCGACTAAAAATTAAATAGATCAATTTATATCACATATGGCTTCATAACGGGTTAATTGTGTAATATTTTGATAATAGTATGGCGTGCAAAATTTCGATAAGACACAATAATTGTAATATAATTAAAATGTCTTTATTTTTAAATTGTTTCATTTCGGTCCAAAGTAGTTGTCCGTATAATTTACACGGTTTATTATTATAATTAATATATAGAATTATAATAAACGAGGACATATTATATTTACACGAAAATTTACATACTATAATCAGTAATAAATGAAAGAACTTATGTGATAAAGAATTCACATGTCCTATACCCTACTGAAGTATTAAGTACTTACATTTACATACTTATATACTTAAACAATGCTGGATAGGTTCTTTTTACGATTACTGCTTCACTTTATCTTTTAAGTTTATTTATCTGGAAGTTTATTTATCTAGTCGCGCGTGACATCGGATAGAACTCATCTTTTAAATTTTTATTAAAAAACTAGAAATGAAACATATATCAATATCTTCTACATATTTGGATAAACCTATATACACATCTACTATAAAACACCTATTTTTTTTAATAAAGCTCTTACACAGAGGTTGTTTCTCAAAAAATGCTTTCAACAACTTGTTCGGGGACATTAATTCCAAGGGCGTTCTCGTAATAAAAGAGCGACCGTCCCGAGTGTTCGTATTATTATTGTCCCTTTTTACTTTTATTTCCGCCGCTCACAATCTTTAGCAGCCGCACAGCTGGAGCCTCGAACGCTAGTGATATGGCGAATGATGCCAGAAACGCCATCACAGCATATCCAGCGTATATTGTTAACTGGAAATGACAAAAATACAACTAATTTAGTTAGAGATGAAAATCAAAATCCTCTCAAAAAAGCTCCTGTCCGATGAACCGTTGACCTGTTAAGAGGCCCGGAAATAATGGATGTACAGAGCGAATACTGTGGGAGGCATTGGCAAAAGCGGCAGTCCAGTAGTGGACTAATAGCACTAATGATGCTGAAAAACTATTCAATATTATCTCACAAGATGTTATCTAATCACCATGAGTTGTTAACTTTTATCAAGGATATAAAAATGGAGTAGATGCGAATAAGAAAAGGAAAAAGTAGGGATGCCAGGAAAAAGTGCCGGTACTATACTCACTATCATCTCTGGAATCGTATCAAACAAAAACATAGAAGTTAAAATACTCTACTTAACGCCTGTATACTGAAGTCTTGGTAGTACCCCAACCGAGTCGGCCCCTTGGTGTAGCAGCTTTAAACAAGGATTATATTTACTGAAAACTTACAACAATGGAGTTCTGTAGATGCAGCGGTCCATCCATGAGGAAGGAGGTGTACATCATGATGGTAGGGTGAACAAGGTACGCGCAGTAAGTGAGCCGGCTAAGCGGCAGCAGGCCGCGGTAAGACAGCGCGGAGTTCACCAGCCCGCCGTAGCCGCAGCAGCACGACACCGATACCCATGCCAGCGCTATGCCCCAACCTAGAATTGATAATTCAACATAAAACTCATAAAGAATTATAAGAATAAAGTAAATTTTTGCATCGTCATACACATTTTTAAGATGCCCGAATATTTTTTAAAGCCGACTGATTGTATGTGAATCAACCGTCATTAGTGTCATAACATTTCGAGGAACATGAATCGCATGACATCTCATACGCCCAAAAAATTGGACTCCAGTTAGGTATAAAAAATTATAAGATTGCGTCCCTGATAATATAATTATATGACAATAGGTGGCGCTACTACGTAGTCTTAAAAATCATTGTTTATTAATTTATTTTAATTCGAATAAATCTTTACCTGTATGTCCAACACTGACGTAGAAAGCCGTCGGCCAAACTTCAAAGTAGCCATCGACCATGCCAAAGATAAGGCTGGCCATAATGGCCAAGGCGCACGGCCAGCCAACGGCCACGAGCAAATATGGCATCTTCACTTGGCATTTCGTTTTGTGCAGGTACCATCCAACTACCATACCTTTAGATTTAAATACAATTAGAAAAAAAGGGCTACTGAAATCTTTTTTCCCCTTATTTGGTTTTTTTAAACAAAATTTGTATTATAGATAGATACTTATACGGGTATTAAATATTAATTTCATTTTCAAGTTAATAAAGCCTAAAAACTTTATTTTTATGCAAAGACGTTTATACATTATAGAAGTTTATACAGTTACTTAAAATGTAGAATGTCCACATTCATACTTTGAAATAAAAGTTCAGCACAATATTATACATCTATTATTAACATGTAATAATGTAATATTCTTCGACTAATATTACAGATTTAGTGTTAAAATGTCATGTAACTTTCAATGAAAATTCGAGAAACATTCCGATTGTGTCAAGAATCCTAAAAAAGAAAAAACAGATTCCATAGAATTTTAATTAATTCCATAGAATTTTTTACCCATAATTCATAATAATGTAATATCTAAAATAAAAACCAACCCTGATAAAATGAACTTTCACGACTTTATGATAGGGGAACTCGTGAAGAAATAAAATAGAATGCTATCGTTTTCGTGCGGTTTACTTTATAGTCGATGTGAGTACTTACCGATTAAGTAGGGACCTATTCTCGACCACGGCTTATCGTACAAGGGATCAAACATTTCGAAGGGCTCCTGGATACGCGCTTTATATTGGTACCAGACCGATATGTAGATCGTAGTCGCCCATGAACTAGCTAGCAGGATTACGAGTGATATCATGGCAAATTTTATATGTCTGTGGAAAAAATCACTGAATTAAATACTAGCCCACAACACTAATAAGAATTCTATGCTATGCTATTACTATCTACCTTTATTAAATTAAATGGTCTTTATACTTGTGTTGAGAGAAATTATTTTTTTATCCAAAAAATTCTTAAATCATTAAAAAAAATGTTTGATGTAAGTTGTGAAAAAAGCTTATGTTACGATGTATTTCATCTTGTTCGATGTTTGTTTTGAAATTATCTGTTTGCTTGTAACGCTACTTTGTAAACAAGTTAATATATATATATATATATATAT
>DWLR01005212.1:0-11187 GCA_018246295.1 Papilio alexanor hazarajatica
CTCTGTGGTTCAAATAATTTGTATAGTTGTTATGTGAAGATAACAGCATATTATGGGACCTAAAATATATCTATGTAGTTCTATTTTTGCTTGAAAAGTATATTTTGGCAAGTGTGGCGAAGTGAAATATAAATAGCGGCTTACAAGGAAAATTGGCGATGTATAATCAGATTTTCCGTCTCATATAGGATATATCAACCTGATAAAGTTTTTGGGTGTTTAATGGGGGCTTTTGTGAGTCAAAAAATGCCATATTCTAATGCCATATTCATAGTTACATAACGATAATTTGTTTTAAATATATTCCACCACCACCTCAGCCTATGATCGTCGATTGCTGGACATAGGCCTCCCTCATTGATCGCATGATTGGGGGGGGGGAAGTGCCATAATCGCCACGCTTGGCGGGTTGGCGATCGCAGTATGTTCCACCGCACTAAGAAAGGTCCTCCGGGGGTATTTACATCTTAACACAAGACAGACATGTTCATGCACACAAATGTTTGTCCTGGGAATCGAACTCAGGACATGCGGCGTGAAAGGCGAATATCTTACTGCGCCAACCAGTCAGTCATAAAGGTATTCACGGCACTATAAATATAACCGATAGGATAGGAAACTGCGTTTAATGTATAATTACGACCATGTTACGTGCCCTATTAATACATCAAGCCATATAAAGTATGCATTTAACTCCCATACGTGTGAATTTGTGATAATTTTATACAATGAGTAGTGATCAATTATATGTAAAAAGTATCTTTGTGGTAATTTACGTTTTTTATTATTATTATTATTATTAAAGGCCGTGGCTGACAATTACTTAAAAGAGTGTTTTTTTCCAAAAATTATGTTCGTTGCCATTTTCCAAAGATCAGACAAAAGGAAGGTTTAGACGATCATATTAATTTTAACTCTGACTAATGCTACAGAGTCGTAAAAATTGAACTTAAAAAAATTAAACTTTACCTAAACATTATACCTCAAAACGCCGAATTCCTCACTTCCATATAATAATGCCATGAAACGCTTAAATTTACTAATTTTCTTCGTAACCAAACAAAATGGCTATCGCAAAGAAATAACCCAATTTTTCGAGATTGGAAAAATAGAACGAATTTCAATTTCGGACGTAGATCGCGACGGGAAAGCGAATTCGTGAGATTCCGCAAAATCCGATCCGAAAGTACAAATATCCTCCAGTAGACGTCCCTTTACAGCGCCCAGACCAAATACTTTGCCGTCTCTTAAATTTAAAAAAAAAATGACGTTTGCAAGAGGGTAACAAGAAGTATTTCCTTCTCGTTTTAAATTTTGATTCTTATAATTGAATAAGTTATTAAAGTTTCGATCAGATACTTGACAAAAGGGTCACTTTATCGCATTTGAGACTTAATAACACAGCGTAAACCGTTGCTAATCTTTACCTCTCCTAAAATGATTAAAATAATATCGCCATAATTATTAGGAAGATTTCATTCTCCTACAATCTTTGTACAAAGTACAAATTCACCTCCTCACTTATAAAATGTTACGTGTAAAATCTTAAAATTTAGATTAATTAGTTTCCGTTTATGACATAGATTGCGTATAAATTAAAACAATTATTCTCACAAAGTAGGTTAATTATTTCGTTTAATTTAAATCCGTCTCTGTTCGTTTATTTTGTAAGAAAAGGAGACGTTACGTAGAGAATCGCGTTGTTATAAATCATAATACGAACATTTTCGTAATGATGCGCTCATGCACACGCACTATGCTCCTAAATAATTTATGTTGACCCTTAAAGCAACACTTAAAGTATTTATAATTATACATTACATTTGTAATGCGGTAGAGGTGGAGGTACGAGTGAGTTTAATCAAAGCGGGTTACCGACACAGCCGCGCATAAACCGCAACTGGTGTTATAAATCACCACTCTACATTTTCCATGCGATTGTACAACGGCTTCAAATGCGCTATTTAGCAAAGCCGTTGCACATATTGTACTAATCAAAATGTCTCCTTTACGTTTATCATTGTTCTACGTCACGAAACAAATCAGAGTCTGTGACATATTCGTTCTTTAAACACACGTATCAGGCGGTACCTACGTATCTTATCAAATATTAAGATTGTGCAAATGGGAACAGTCGATTTGAGGAGCGCGGCCGCAGAACAAGACAGAAAAACAGGCCTCGCCGGCTACAGAACTGATAGTTGTCGAATTGTTGTAAACGGTAGGGACTAGGCAGCATTCGACCGACTGACGCCGCTTCGAGTGAACGTCGGAAACATCGACTCACGTAACTATACTTGTAGTGAATAGCGTGCGCGTAGTCGACAGTGACGTGCCATGCCCACGGCCCCGCGCGCCTCCCCCTCGCAGGGCTATGGAGATGCTCCTCGACAAGTTCAAGAGGGAACAAGGAGGCCTGCGCAGGACCCGATCCGTCCGCGCTTCCCTACGACTGATAGGCAACCGCTGGCGGTCCGCTAAGGACGGCGAACAACCGGACGACGTTGAAATTAAGCGAGACATCGTGTTCTCGAAGCACATTTGGTGCGACGCCGACAACAGTATCGCTTACACGGGTCTAGAAGGCACCTATAAAGCGAAGACGCCGATAATGGCGAAACGGAAGCCGGAACTGGCCAAGCAGAGGCGAAAGAGCGGCAACATAGACCTCACACTAAAGCCGCAGCAGCACAGGAAAGTTGAAAAAGTGAAATTCAGTGATATATTCTTAAATAAAAAACAAAAAAGTGTCTCCGCTAAGGAATTGCTGCCGCCGCAGAAAGTGCCACCAAAAGCTGCGGCCATATTGCACATACACTCTCCTATTAAGGATAAAGCCAAGAAGAAATTGAAGATCGTCGGTAAATCGGAGTCCGCGAAGTCGATTACGGAAGCGAGTGTACCGCAGCGCACGAGAAGAGGATCTGAGAGTGAACTGAGTGTAACACAGAGCCACGGCTGCGTCAACCACGCGTTCGTGTACAGCACGCCGCCTAAAGAAAGGAAGCTTGCCCTGACGCCTCACTCGCCGTCATATCTCAGTACGTATTTATATTAAGCTCATAATAATACTGACATTTGCACATTATGACAACGCAAATATGGCAATAATATTATATTTTTAACCGACTTCCGAGGAGGTCCTCAATTCGGTATATGTTTTTTTATTTATTTATTTTTATGTTAATTACTGAAGAAATTCATCATTTATGAAACGATTGCAAAAGATGATTATAAATAAAACTATATGTTGCCCTAGGCTTCGCCCGCGTTTGTTTCTTATTTTTCTAGCAGATTTTTTTTGTAATTTGATTTCGCGTATACTAATTTCGTTAGTACATAGCATGTGTCAAAAACTTGTTATTGACAACATTACCATAGTAACCGATGTTGTAAATAAAGCTCTTTTTCTATTTCTTATCCCTAAAAAAGGGGAGATGCAAATTTGGTCGGTTTTGTTTTTATTAAAAAACGTTAAAAAATTACTTACGTAACATAGAATAATATGTAAAATAAATTTGACATATTATTCTATGTTACGAGTATGCGACCATATTCTGTCTCTAAATCAAACTTGTGACTTGCATAAAACAAATTACATTGATCTCAAATTACATGAATCTAATCCAATAATCAATGATCAAATATATTATCTGTGCCAAAATTAAATTTTGACACGAATTTTTAACGGTTATAAATTTTAATTAATGGTACACAATCAAAAACGCATTAAATTTTAATAATCGCTTGTTAATTGAATTAACGGTATTACTATTATTGATAATTAAATTAACTGTTAGGTTTAAGTACACCCAAATCAAACTAGAAACAGGAAATTATAAGTATTCTGTAAGGATTTATAAGGATAAACAGAGGAAGGAAAATTTATGGTACAAAAGTAAGCGAATGTGTCTAAAATAGAATACAAGTAACAAAGGGGCTTATGCTTAGATGTGTAATTTTGAACGAAGTCAGAACAATGACCCATAGTCGTGCAAATTATTCGAAATACCTGCCCCATCCCTTGCTTACAAATACTTTCTTCGTCGTAACCAATATCAGAGAAGAATAATATTTTAGACGCTGAAGTTTCCATAAAAAAGTTAGATTGGTTGTTGGACTCAAGATTTTTTGGCTCATCACAAAAAATTTGAATGTAATCACGATGTAATATGACGAAGATCCGAATTGACTAATATAATAGAAAAGACTGGTAGTAAGAATAATATAGTAGAATTAATACTAGAGTATCATCAATTGCACGTTACAGTTAAGTTTCCTTCTTAAATCTTTCTCGGTCAAACATCCCCCACCTCCATTTGCATACATCTTGCTATAATCATTTATTCTAACATCATAAATTTCTCACGCTCTTACATTTATTCCTTATTTGTTTCATATTTTAAAATCGTCACAATTTTAAATTCAGATGCTTTCATTACTCCTTCACTTCATTACTCACTGTCTCCTGTTATATAAGTGTATATACGAATATTGTACACGGTTAAACAGTTCTATGAACTTGTCATATCCCGCCTTCGAATATAAAGCATTGTCCGACCTGGTTTACAATTACATACTCTTCTCAGGTATTAAATTCTCAGAACAACGCACCGTAATTGCGACGCCCAAGCCTTACCACACTTTAAATGTTATACAGACGAAACCAGTTTCTAATAATTGTATTGTTTTCTTACTCTCATTACATAAAGTAAGGAGGTTAATTTGAATTACTGAATTATATAACACAAATAGAATTGTACAGAAGTAACGTAAGTAATCGTTTTCATAGGTCATTTAATGCAATAGAGAAAGACAGAAAGTCAGTTTAAGATCGCCTTAGCCTAGCTCTTGACTTATTGGCCTATCGAGACTTACCATCGTGTGTCAAGTCCAAGTCCAATTGCGATGTTTTTACGGGATTCTAAATATAAAAACCTACTGTAGAATATATTTTTATAAGAAGTATTATTCATTCGATATTGTATTAAATTAAATTTCACAAACAAATATATAATCTTATACTGGCATTATATTTCACTAAGCGCTAAAAAGGTCGTAAAATACTGCAGGAAATATGATCTAAAATTAATTAGAATCATTTAAAATTGAAATCCTTACAAAAATTCTCTTATTTTGTTTCGTAGTGGGCATAAAAAAATAAAATTGTTTCATTAGTTCAGTTTAGAGCGTAAAACAAATGTTTCCTTGCGTACGCATGTCGCGTGTTTATTCCGCGCTAATTAATTCCGATTCGTCGACGGAACGTGATGAAGTCTATGTCATTCGCCTCCGTGCAGTTTGTAAGTGAAAGGATTCATACTCAATAATGCTTATAAGCCCATACATAATAGTGTTTTGTTAGTAAAAAATAATCTTTTAAGATTTTTTAACATAAACAAAACCGACTTCGATTTGCATAATTCTTCCCATTTTTTTTGGGATAAAAAATATAAAAAAGTTTCATTATAGGAGAATAAGAAATAAAAAGAAAATGGGAAGAATTATGCAAATTAGAGACCATAGTATTGTTGACAATAAAAACTTTTTGACACATGTTATCTATTATCGAAATTAATATACGCGGAAACAAATAATAAAAAGATTCAACTAAGAAAATAATTAACGTACGCATGCAAAGTTGCGGGCAACATTTAGTTTTATTTATAGTCACGTTACGTCTGATTGCAAATCGATTAAATCCATGCTCAGAGCTTGTCTTACGTCTGCCAGTTTGTAAATTTTCGATATATCTTCGAAAGCCAAGGTCCAATGACATTCAAAATTAAATGAGATCCACTTGCGAATGTCCCTTTCCCATTAAAAGAAACATTTTGAAATCGGTTCGGTAATGACAGATTACTGCGCTAAAAAATATAAAAAATACAATCGAATTGAGAACCTACACCTTTTTGTGAAGTCGGTTAAAACTGAATGAGTACATAAACACACATTACTTTATTAACCAAAATACGTCCATTGCTGGACTTAGGTGTATCCCATCAATCGATATGTCACCGTCAGATTGTAAACTTCGTCAGTTTATAATCTTAATACCCATATTGCAAATTGTGAACCGAACGAATCATTGACATGTCATGTTGTTTTTACTTGCGTTAATACGTTAAAGTTTAAATATGGAAATTTAAACTTTAACGTTTAGGTTGGAGGTGATGGTTAAATATAACATATTATCAAAAATATATTTATCAAAAAAATAGGTATATAGGCACGTTTGACATGATACATCAAATTATGAAAGATTCACCAACAATTTGCCGTCAGCTTATAATATCTGTAGTAAGATTATACCTGACGATGTAAACAATGTAACGGTAAGGGATATAAAGAACAGTCATCCTTGCCGCCCTCATCCAAGTACATACATTTTAACTTAATAATTACAATATAATGTAAATCTGCATAATCTTTTTATTTGTATTTTTACATAAGGTGTACCATGATGACTAACAAAAAAAAACACATTACACGAAACTTATGTTTCGCATATCCTCGGACGGCCATATTTGGTGAATTTTCATTTTTATCTGCTATTGTTTCTTCTTATCTTTATCTTTTATACAGAGCCAAAAACGAGGCTAACTTACTAGACATTTGATCAATGGCTGCCGTGAATAACATTGAATGGAAGGAATTGTGGGTGTCTTGCCTAGAATACAAATAGCTCTTTTGCACCAAGCTTACATATTTATATTGAACGGTTTGGTATCAGAGTAATATTAAGAACTAAAAGCTTCGTAAAATTTGAAATTGGCACATTGTGATTTGTATTCGGTCCTTCCACATGCTTACTTCTGTTTATCTTTTTAGGAATGTCATGGTAAAAATATTATCTTTACCATCAAAAATAATGGTAAAGATAATATATTAGTATGGCATGATTATTGGCGCCTATTTAGGTCATCACCTTGTACACTGCTACTCATTCTTTTTGTTTGACAGGGTGATTGTTTTTCGTGGGTATGTATATATGTCTGTTCTATTGTGACCTCCTATCGCCTAAACGGCTTGACCGATTAAGGGTGAGGTGTCATTCAATTCGTATTTTCTCCAGATTATCATAGAATCAGTCGGATTTATTAGTTTCATAAATTGGCTATTGGTTATTTTGTACTTATTGAAGCGAAGTCTTTGAATTTAGTATTCATCGTCTGATAATGTTTTCAGTGAAACGTCCTACATATTGAATTCGAAACCTTCATTTAATTTTTCTTGTTTACTAAACTAGTTTTAAGTACTCGTTTCAAAATATATCAAATAATAACTTCGCAAGCATTCAAGTGGCTTATAACAAATTATATACGCGCCATTGAGTGCGGCGGCGTAACAGCATGTCGAAAGTCGTATGTTACAATTTGGCTTTATTTAACACTTAAACGGTTGCGAAACTAGGTGTTAGGTGAAATTCCTAAAGTTATTATATCTGTTTTAATTATATTTAAGATTTTTATATGCGTATATAAGCGTATTACTCCAGCATATAAACGTTGTAGATCATTCGCAGATATTTAATTTTTGAAGACAGGTTTGAAACTTTGAAACGTTAAATCAATATGAAAAAGCTATCATATTATTTGTCTTAACTACATAGGGATGAAATTGAATAGTTCATAAATAAATGGAGCACCTCGAAGTCACATTAGTCTCCTGGGAGTCATACCAATAGCAGGAAGCGTGCGTTAATCGTTAGTTAGTTACTTAGTGTTAAAGAAATTGTATGTGCCCCTGTAGATACAAAACTATTCAAACAATGCATAAATAAATAAAGTTGTATTGCTCTTACATCAAACAAACCTCTCTGGTGCCGTAAGAAATGGAGAACAATCGTATTGTCGTTGAACAGTGTAGAAACGCGAGCATTTCACCGTCTACCCGTGAGAATTATACAAACAAAAGAGTAAAAATGATTACAACACTCCTGTGCGACAACCATTAAAACTTGTAAGCTTAGGCTTCCGTTTTTGTCCAACTTGCAATATTACAGAGATTAAACCTATGGATAGAGAGATATGTAGAAAGATGAAACTGATAGGAGGTTGGTTAATAAATATGTATGGAAGTGTGTTAGAGGGTAAAGCATTTCTCCTGGTAGGCAATCGTTTTGGCACTATAAAGTTATTAGGGCGAAATCATTTGTCTCTGTATTACATTTAAACAATGGAACACTTTGAAACATTTAAACTGTTTAAAAATTATTCTTCTTTTTATAAAAAAAAATTATCCTATTATCACTTTACATAGATTTTATTTTAAAGTACTAGTACCAATAACCTAGTTTTAGCTGATGAATTGCGAAGCATAACATCATGGATTCGAATCCGCTATTCTATTATTATCGTAATAACATTACCACCACCACTACCACCTCAGCCTATGATCGTCCACTGCTGGACATAGGCCTCCCCAATTGATCGTATCATTGAGGGGAAATGTGCCGTAATCGCCACGCTTGGCAGGCGGGTTGGCGATCGCAGTATGTTCCACTGTACTAAGAAAAGGACGCTGCTGCCCGTCCTGCGGTGGTCTTTACATCCAGACTCAAAACAAACAGACATGTTCATGCATACAAATGTTTGTCTTGGGTGGAAATCAAAATGAGATTACGCTTGCTTTGAACAATTAAAAACAATGTAGTAAAATATTATTTACAGCGAAATATTATACCTAAAAAATATTTAAACAGTGGATAAGAACAAATGAAACGATAGTTCAGCACTATGTTCAAATGTTGACAAAGCTTGAAATGATAACACGTTTAAGTAAAAAAGATAAATTCGTGAAACAACTTATGATTTCATCCGATGTGTGTATTAAAAAAAATATCACTACATTCCTCTAGGGGCATAAACAGATTACAATGATTAAAATAGAAACTGAATATTTTAATAGAATATTTTTATAGACTGTCACCCCAATAATGGAATTTATCTTTGGCTCTGTATAACATGTTTCATTTGAGAGGGGTAGGCCGAGCTTACGGATTTCCAATTGGCGTGATCCTGGCACACGTCTCTTGTTTTATATATATAATATATATTGTGTATACGTTTGCTCTATTACTTAGACTTTGATAGTTTGACCTTTACCCTTTCATTACCTTTGTTACCCTTATGATTGAGGTATTATTATATCATCCTTATCAACCCCTTCACCCTTATCAATGTACCGTAAGCCTTAAACATGAGTATATTGCCTCTATGCAAAGAATTTAAAATACACACATGCAACTTATGCATGTCCTCCTAGAACTTTTAGTACAACTATACATATACGATAAACTAGCTGTATTTTTTTTTTTTTTTCAAAAATCAAAAGCCCCACTGACTGTACCCCTGTGGCACTTCGAAGAAACTATCGAATAACGCCTCACTCGTCAAAATCGTTCCAGCCATCTAGGATTCATGTTACAATGGAACGGACATTCATATATATAAACATGGACGTGGAAAATATTACCCTCCTATCAGTCGGGCAAAAACAGTAAAACCGGCATTTCGGAAATAGAGAAACTGTCACACCTCTTAATCTTATTATACAAACCTGTTATTTAACTAAGTCTTTATAATAGCAATAATTTTACTCGAATAAAAATTTTTTGAACAATTTTTATTAACGCATCTCAATGGTGTCACCATTGAGATACAAATCTTAGCAGATATACAGACTTCATTTGCTTCACACTATTTTGTTTAATTTTTTTTTTTATTATAAAATTTTAACATCTCTATGGTGTTTGTTGACTACCTCCAAACAAAGATATAGTCACACGATCTTATATAACTGATGAAAATAATCGCTACTGTGGAGAGCGTTAGCATTTTATAGGATGTTGTAATAAGTTGCGATCTGAAGACATTGACATCCTTGCTGTCATCCCTTGTCAGTAATTCGCCAGCAATTTTTCTTTTGCTTTTCCCTCATTACACTTCCTTTCGTTGTTGGTATCTCGTTTTTTTTTTTGGAATGACTGAAAATTTTTGTGCCTAATTTTTTGTTTACCAATTTATATGGATCCTATAAGTCTGAGAGTTTAAGGGACAATGAGGATTTATTTACGAAAAGATTTATAATATACAAAGTGTAACGTATAAATGTAAAGCTAATCATATCCAGACCAAACTAATAAGATTTTGATTTTCCATTTTTTGGAGAAAAAACAATGTCTATACCTCATAGCAATGTTTGAACATATCCGTCAAAGAATTCAGGCAATGCTATCTTTGATTTAAAAAACAATGAACTTGCACTCCAGTTAGATATTAAGAATCTCCGCTTTCGCAAACGGTGAGATGTTAAACGATGACGACATAAAGATTGAGATAGGCACCCACAATGCCGGTGCGGAGAGCACCGAAACCGTGCGAAATCCTCAGTTGCAACAATGATACTGCAATGGAGTGACATGGTCGATTTCTTCACTTGCGGTCAGTACCAAATTCAAACTTTTATACTTTTTTTTACTTTTTCTGAACGGCCAGTTTTGTTGCATTCGTGTGTCAAATAACATTCACAATACACAAATTTCATACTTTTTCAATTCTAAACGGCCAGTTGTGTGCGTGCGTCTATATAGATTATAATCGTATAATACGTCAGAATTGTTGTTTCTCGGTCGCGATCGGTCAATCGAAATTCCAACTAGTGAGTTATGGTGGTAACTTCCGATAGTGGTCGGGCTAGATCATAACCAATTTAGGCTGAACCGTGTTCCGTACGGCCTCGTTCGCCTCGGGACTTCCGCTGCGTGTATCAGGCGAAACAAACACATCACTATTGCTTTCAGTGTTTTTGCCCTATACGAATATGTGCGGTAAGTACGCCACGCGATCCTAACTCACGCAGTCACGAGCTCCTCCTGGAAACAGTATCGTGCTGTTCCGAACAATGGAAACCTTTCACCTAAGTTTACTGAGAATTGATAGCTTGACAATAGAAATGTTTTATTCATAAATTTATTAAACATCGTTTATAGAGGGAATTGGGTACAAATTTATCTTAATCTCATTCGCTTACATTCTATTTTCTTCTATCTTATAGAGATGTGTACTCGTAACTAATACTTTTGACCTTCTAATACAAGAATATTTACATACACTGCCGGCCAAAAGTTTGAGACCACCTTGAAAAAATTACAATATTGAATAAAACTCCAAAAATTAGTGCTCT
>DWLR01005213.1:0-11187 GCA_018246295.1 Papilio alexanor hazarajatica
TGTCTTGGGTGGGAATCGAACCCACGACCTGCGGCGCGAGAGACAAGTGTCGTGCCACTGCGCCAACCGGTCAGTCAGCTTAATAGCCGCTTTTCATAAAAAAGTCAGACTAAGTGTCGAGCATTGACGACATATTAAAGTTTGTTATATATTCTTGTTCTTTTACCCTTATTCTGGCTTTCGGAACGGTTTTACATACAAATATTAAAATATAGTCAAATTTTATTAGTATTATTTTATAGGTAGGTATTTTCAATTTACTTTTTAATATAAATATATAAAGCATATTTTTTAATATTGCAGCGCAAGGCTGAATTCAAATTTTAATTTGAGGCTATACAATTTGTTTTATCACAGTGTTGAATCTTGCTGACCTGTTGTTTAAATGTCACGTCTAGTTTTTATGCGTTGGTTTCGATTGTGTGGTACCGTTAGCTGGGTACTATTCCTATTGGTCGGTGTCTTTGTATTTAAATCGAACAGTATTGTAGCACAGGCCAAGTCGTGAGGACAGAGCCGGCAATGAGTATCGATATTGTTAGCTCATATACAGCGTATGCTTATATTTTGCAATGAAGCGAGCGGCCATTGTACCTTCCCATTGTTTTACGACTGTTTATAGATCGCCGACGACAGTCTGACTTCTCAAAAACTTAATTAAATCATCGCACTGAAATGTAGGTAAATGGGTCCCATATCTGTTGTATGTAGATAATACGCATTTGTGTGCGAGAGGTATACATTTGTTTTATAGTTGTGAAAGTTTGCTTAGAAATTGGGGCATCATTATATAGGCTTGTATTATATATTGTTAATGTACAGACATACACAAGAGAATATTTTTTGCTCAAAGTCAAATAGTGGAAATGTAGCTTAGGTATTTAGCGGGACAACATACAAATACTAATTATTTCGGTACATTAAAATGGTTTTCTAAATTAATATAAAACAGAGAATATTGCTTAAATTTGATTACATATTCATTTTTATCCCAAGCTTCTTACTAACCTTAATAACTTACACCTCGTCTCACAAAGTGAGATATAAAACTAAATAAAAAACTATTTAATAAGCAATAGTTTATTGTTATTTATTTATTTTATTTAAGACAAACAAAAACAATGGAATAAAAATTAAACATTAAGTAAAAATGTACAGATAAATGCTAAAGTATCCTTATTCTAGTCTCACTGAGTACATTTAGGGCATAAACACTAAAACTAAAAATGTGTTGAGAAAGAGAGAAAGAAATAAAGTAGGTAACGATATTACGAAGAAATTAATAATATGAACAATAAAAATAAGACGAAAAAGAAGAAAGGAGCAAAAGGGGTGGTTACCTATTTGTAAACAAATGTATCTCTTTCATTTTATAATTTAAATTTCTTGAACTACGAATATTGTAGCAGTTTGACATTAGCGTATGAACTGTACCTACATTATAAAATTATCATTACATTATAAGGAAGGTGAAAATAATGTATTACTTTCTGCTTCCGCGAATTCATACCGCAACGCGATATTTACCAGGTGTCAATCAAATGTCACCTTCGTTAGCGTCTGCCTGGAGGATTCCAAAGACATTAGCAATATTTATCTTCGTTTAAAGAGGTAATATCCACCATAGAATATATGATTATTATAAGCTTAAGGAAGAAACAATTTATGTTGCGAAGTCGCATGTCAAGTGTTGGTAGGAGACTCTCTACGTAACATTGACGAACTTAGATCGACAGGATTGATGACTTATTAAAGAAAAGCGATAATATGAGTGAAAGAAGTGTGCCTGGATCGTGCCAAATGGAAATACATCATTTCTGTAACGTACCCATGTGGGAAAATACAATATTTTAATGCTATAAATGTTTTTTGTTTCAGTTACAACTATATAATACACACATTTTCCATGTATCAAGAACACCGAAGACGGAATCTTAAAGCCGGTGGCTGGAGAACGAAAAATTTTCCCACATAGGAGGTTCACCTTCGCCAAAAAACAATATAAGGAATTCAAAGGAGTGCAACTTCGGCGGGAATCAAGATGCAGTACATACGAGCATTTTTTAAAAGGATCACGGACGATTTAAAACTAAAAAAGTTGATACCTCTCAAGATTTTATTCTTCGTACACGCCTCTAGTAAGTGATTTGTCTCATCCTATGCCGTGTAGAAATAATTGTGTAATAGAATCTCGAAGGCACAATAATGATTTCGCAACAAATAAATCGCTGTAAAGTTTATGTGGCCGTGCTTCGAGTGCTTGTATTGAATAAATATTTCATAACGTAGACGTTTTATAGAATGTTCAACAAAATGTCGATGTATTTTTCTACTTTATAGTTTTGCTTTTTAAATTATGTACGAACTTTAGAAAATAGTATGATAACATTGTAGCAAATGTACATTGGATAGAAATAGAAGACGGTAAATCAAAAAGAGCCTGACCTGATATTAGGTGACCACCATTACATATGCATTGCCAAGCCTTATATTTGAAAGAGTAGAAGAATAGATAAAACCTACGGCACCATCTCTTGGGAATCTGCAATAAACGATAACATCTTTTATTAATTTTTCCAGTTTTGACGAAGAGTTAGAGACACGACGTCACGAGATGTTATGTAACTAACTTACATTATCGTTTAACCTTAGCGAGTACCTTTTTCCAAGCTAATGAAATTTACAATATTAGGGAGGATGTATCAATATAGTAGCTAGTGCCCACCAGCCAGATCCTACATAAAATTTTTGTGATTTTGAAAACATTAAATCTATCCCAGGACTCACATCTTAACAGTACGCAACCATTTTCTTTCCACTGTGGACGTCAATAGCGTTAACAAGGTGTCACGGGATATCCATTAGTGACAGAACCGTGACAACTCAAACGCCTTACTCAACCTGCGAGGTTACAGTCGCTAAGAAATATACATTTCTCGTGATCATTATTTTGACCACGATTATGATTTTCTTGTAATTGTCATTATTGTATTGCAGCCTTGTTCGTATTGTATCCGTATCTCACGATTCACATGCGCGAGTTGGGTATCAATGTGGAAGAGACGGCCATCATGTCGGCCGTGACGCCCGTCGTCTCCATCGTCATGCCGCCGCTCGCCGGCATGCTCGCAGACAAGATCGGCAACTTCAGGGTCAGTAAATGAACGCTTAAGTCATTATTGTACCCAAAACCAAATACCTAAGTAACTAAAAGAGGAAGGGCTTGAACATTGGTTCCCTAAAGGTCTTCGACTTGTTGAAGATCTTCTTTTGCACTCTGTTATTTCAGTTCCAGTCGTAGATGCTTACTCCGTCAAAAAATTTAGTTTATATATAGCTTTTACTTTACCTTGTATAACTTTCTAAATACTGACTGTATCAATGTTTTGTTATGTCACGTCAAAAATAGAAATATAAATAGAGATATAGGCTCAAACGCGTAGGGACATTGTGTTCGGAGCGTTTCAGTTAACGCAAATACCGCGTCATCGGCATATTAAAACGTTTATCGGTGCATAGTTGATGATTTCGGAGAACTTAATTATTTAATTATGTAACTGTTAGAAATCATCAAGATCTTTTTAAGTGTCGGATATTAACTAAATGTATAATAAATACCTACACATTTTGCCAATAATCATTGCAATTGTTGTCATTTAATCAATTACATTATTGTTGCTTGGTTATTAAGTAATTGTTACGGCTGACTACTTGTTCCCACATAAGACGTTGCGTCTTTAAAAATGACGTGTTTGATAATCGATTAGACGTTGACGTAATTAATGGGTACATGGATACTTAATGCACCGGTGAGGAAATTTAAAGGAATCATCAACTACATATTATCGACTATTGCCGTGAAATACATATCTTAATAAAAAAATAGTTAACACACTGTTAGAACAAAGGCGGTATTTTTACGGGGAATAAGTATTTGAGTGATCTCGCTTTATACGTAATATGTATACGAGTAATTGCCAAATACGTTACCTTATAAGACCTAAAGGAAAGCTCTACCTCAAGGGTGCTCAACCCCAAGCCCGCGGAACATGATGTGGCCTGCAGCAGTCTTTAAAATGGCCCGTTACAAGGATACAATGATCTTATAACGTTTTTTTAATAAATACAAAACGACTTCAAATTTATATAATTCTTTCCTTTTTAGGGCCAAGAAAAAGAAAAAAAGCTACATTTGTAATATCGGTTGCCATAGTAATTTTGACAATTACAACTATTTGACACATATAATCTACAATCGAAATTAATGGACGCGGAATCATAATGCAAAAAAGTTATCTAAGAAAATAAGAAACGAGCGTGTGTGAAGCCGCGGGCAACGCATAGTTTTATATATGTCATTTATAGTCACTATATGTCTCAAGACCATTAAATCTAAACAGGGCTTGTCTTAAATCTAGCAATATGTCAATTTTGCGGTATATCTTCCGAACCCAAGATTCAATGATATTCAAAATTAACCAGCACCCAATGACGAATGTTTACTTTCCAACAAATTCGAAAAAAAAAATCGATTCCTAAATGTCGAAGTTCATAGTAGTAGAAGTAACAACATAAAAAATCAACAGAATTGAGAACCTACTTCTTTTTGTTGAAGTTTGGACCTTACGAACCTTGTTTACAATATGTTATACAGATGAAATCAAGGAACTTGCTTCTTGTACGCATTCTAGGGTGGTTTTCTATCTCTTGCACTTTGATTTCTTTCAATATAGTAAATTAAGCAGTTGTAACAAAACAGTTGCGACGATGAGACAGTCGATAAAGTAATAATTTAATTCCAAAAAACCTAAGAGTCACGAATATTTCATCTGAAACATCCGAACTTTTTTGTCTTGTGTCTTGTGTCTTGTACTTCAAGCAAAAAATAAAATGTTAAGAAGTTATACAAATATAGTAGTAATTAAAATAAAAAAGGAAACTAAACCTAAGTTAGGTAAAACTTTCCGGTTTTCATATTACGTAAATGATGACACAAGAAACGCAAACATGAACATATGCGCTCGAACTGACTTGGGATAAACGATTTTTTTTCATTTAATTTTGTAGTTAAGATGAAATTAGTATTTGAATTTGACTATTGAAATAGACAAAGTGACGAGTTGAACGAATGAGTTTAAGTTATTTACGACCGCCTAACGTTCTGGTTAAATTTAATTGAGTTAATTCACAATGAGTGTATCGCAAATTACATTCAATTCTGGATACAATAACCTTTACCTTGTATTGTAGTCGCGGCATTGTAGCGAAGCGACCGCTCCTACACTTCGTTTGCGATGCGTCAACGGCCGAGCAGGAAGCGTCGTCTCTCATGTTTATTGCTCTATGTACCCGTGGCATGGCTCAATCCTATTGTTAAAAATATTATTCCCATCCAACAAGTATGGCCATCTCTGTTTTCGTAAACCATATAATGCGATCATTACGAACAAAAATTTTTTTTGCACAATTAGACGTGACTGCGGCCGCCAGAGCTCGTTGTGATAAACGATGTTATGAATTAATTATGTCATTTTCCTATATTTTCCGGTGTCTGACTTCCTCCGATGTCTCTGTTATGGAACGATAAATTAATCCTCAATGCGAATTTACGTCGGAAAATGTCGGTTTTGTGTAGTTCTGCTAATCATTCTTCTTAAACGCTGCATCCTGTTTTTCTTTTAGTCTGCAATTTGCTGCTTGTAATTACGTTTTTTTTAATGAATTGGACGTCTGCTTGGGAATAAAATCTGCAATTGGTTTGAAGGTTTTTATTAGTATTAATTTGTGTATAACTATCTGTATATTTTAATAGAAGTTTTAAAGAATGCACAAGGTAATTACTAAGCTACCAAGAGTCTCCTGTTAAAATTCTTTAAATTCGTCAGTTTTCCACGTGCATATTCATCACATTATTAAACATGTGGCGGAAAATCAGCCTCTAACTAATTAAACATTTATATTATATTAATATTTAATATACAACTAAATATATGTATACATAAAATTGATAACTTATGTATTCGATATGTATGCAATGTTACAATTTAATCTGACGTTTTGAAGTCGGAGAATATTATAAGTTTAAAAGAGTCCGTAACATGCATACCGGTGAAGCTAATACAAGCGTGTTAAGAATTAGCAAATCCGTAGCTGCTGTTAGCGCTCTCGTCTGCGCTGGGCGGAGCGTCAGCGCTGCTTCTGTTGGCGGTGCCGGTGGGCCGCATCACCGTCACCTACCCGCCCGCCGCACAGCTCCTAACCACGTGCAGTGGCGGCGGGCTTAAGCTGCGCCCAGTACAGGGTTACCCCTGCACACCACTACATCCATACGCGTTTGATGTCAACTTAACGTAAGTGTAGTCCTAATAAAAAAAAACTTTTTATTTCTTTGCTATGGTGAGGAGTTCCTTTTAGAATCTGTATTGATAATATTTGAAGGAGAAGATAAGTGTTTGTCATAGCGCTTCAAGTTATAATTTGATTTGTGAATAGACCATGGTTTTAACAGTTGGGGCGAAGAGTCGTGAAGATGCCACATATAGAGAGAAGGCATGATAACTCATCCTCTAAAGGCAGCGGGGAATGGCTGGACACGAAAAGCGAGGAATAAAAAGCATTGGCAAAGCCTAGAAGGTTTTTAAGACTAATTCCTTCATGTTCGATAATCATTTATCCAATTTATACAATCTCTTGCATTTTATGTTAACTTCACACATAGATACTTGTAAAGTTTTTTAAGGTCTTTCTTTTGTTTTTTTTGTATGGTAAGGGGAATTTTCTAAGATGATCGTTGTGTATTTAATTTTAAATATAATTTAAATTAGGAACTATCAATCCTTTTTTTTCACAGGGTCTTGTCTTGCGGCTTTGTTTGCGAGATACTCGGTGACATATCTTCGAAGGAAATTGAAGCCATGATCCACACAAATTCGTACGACGTACGTTTACAGTCGAACACTCATGATCAACGGCTGCTGTACCGCCATACTGTGTCCCCGCTCCCGACTAAAACAAAAATACTAATGAAAGATCAAAGTACTTCAAGAATCATGGCAGATGATCCTTTCTTCAATTCAACAGTTTCAAGACTATCAGATAGAGAGATATTTTTCCCAGCACCGACGCTTTACCAAATGCAATGTATGCAAAATGAAAACAACGCGACGTGTCTTTTCGGCAGGAAGAATTTTTTAAACGATCTAGAAGTTGAAAATTTCGAACAAGATTCTAACACGAAATATCGAATGAGGATATCGCATGACGTTCAGAAATCGTCCACTGAAGTCAAGGATTACTGGGTTAATGCAATTGACAACGGAACGAAGTACGACGCAGATTATGAAGGAGTTGACAATACGACTTGCGAGGATAATTTTCTTGGGGTAATTTTGAAATATTTGTTTAAACACTCAGTTGATGGTCTGAGTAAATAATCTACTACTATATAATTTGATACATCATCTGTTTTTTAGGACTGACTGTAGGTCCTTACAGCAAACAGAAGCGATTGTTTTTAAATTCGTTTCCAGACCCATATTGTTACCGGTAGGTGTGTCGTTCCGTACCATTTTTCTTCAGGATCCTTACCAAATTATCTTACCTCTTGTAATTAAAAAATTAAAATTAAAGAAAAGCAAACATGACTTTGTGTTGTATTAAATTAGGGTAAGGGCTTAAGTTTTGTAGCACTTCTTGAACTTCGCTATCTATTTGCAGGATCAGGACGTGGAGAATGTTCGAGTGAAGACAGGTTCCAGGCTACTGACCAGTTGTTTTTCTGCGTGCGCCGCTTTAACGCCTAGAAAGAACTTGTGCGAGAACTTCCAACAACAGATAGAGCTCGATCCCACGTTCACATTCTGGGCTTATATGGCTGTAAGTATCTATAGTTATATGACATTTTATAAAACCACACGGCGAAATGGTGTATTAACACGTAAAACCTGGTAGAAATTTAACCCCTTGCCTGTTGTAATCCATGTTGAAAAAATGTATACAATTAAGAACCTTAGAAGATATTAAAAAAGATCGCTGATAGTATTTTAAAGATAGTATGAAAATTACAAACAAATATTCAAAAGTCCTACAGTAGGTACGCGTTGAAGATTGAGCGTAGCCGCTAATGGAAAGATTGTTGTGTAATAGATGTTAACTGGGTAATGGAGATGTTGATACGGGAGCAGGAACCCCTTCACCAAACGTCAGACACGCCATTGCGAATGTTTGATATACACGTGGATTACTCAAATTTTACGTAACAACATTAATTTATTTTGTCTGTGGTCTTCTTAATGTTTTACATTTTTTTAAATATTCGACGTAGATAGTAAAAGATTTCTATTATAATAAAACCAGTTTTTGTCAAATATCGACGAATTAATTACGTACAAAGTTAGACGCGTATACACTTATTGAAGTCCTTTTTTTGTGATTGCTTTATTCTATGAATGAATAAATACAATTTGAAGTGACGTGCTACGTTTAACTTTTTTCAATCACTTATATTTTGTTATAACCTTCTCAGAATTTATTTACAGAACGACGAGATTAAATAGAATTTATTATAATGATAATCCGTTTTTTGGCATAGTGATAAAAACTCATTATTAAAAATTATTTGTATGAATTTTAATGCTTAAATATATAAGCTTAAGATATGATAGTGTTCTTTACAAAAAAATGATTTTAATTGTTTGAGTTATAACAGATGTGTTAGTAATAAAATTCCCATCTTAAAATTATTAAATCCTAAATAAACTTATTTACCCCCTACCTTTTCTAAGCTAGTCAAACAAAGTTAAATGTAAGTAATACGTACATTTACGTGTTACACACGCAAAATACGCGCTTGTCGTGGAGTTAAAGGCTCTGTTTTCCCGCTAATTCCTTCTAAACTTCGCAACGGAATTAAAAACAGTTTTCACTATCATTCACATAATGTATTCCGAATTGTTTAAACGTTTAGTGCATTGTAGGTAAAATTTATTATTTATTTTTATACATGAATAAATTGTATATAATTTTCTAACTTCTAAAAAAGTGCCAAAAATTTGACATACATGGATTACGTAGGCTAACCCGCATACATAAAAACGACGTAGGAAAGAATTGTAGATTTCCAAAAATGCTAAATAAAACTCCGTGATTATCTTTTATGGTTAGACAACCCAAACTGACATAATTATTTTTTCTCTAAGAAAAAATTCGATCAAAATTCATAAGTTATTTACGACATTATTGTTTCAAATTCAGTCTTAATCCTTATCCAAATAAAGGTGACAGTAAAACCTTTAAGCAACTTATCTTTTTAGCTCATAGAAGAGCATCTTTTTACATGCTTTAACTATGAGTAGTTGTTCGAAAATGTATAAACGCGGGTCCCATTTATTTTGAATGACATTTAACTTTGTGTTCTGAAGATATACCGAAAATTGACATATTGTTAGATTTAAGACAAGCCTTGTTTGGGTTTAATGGATTTATAATGAGATGTAGCTACCACCGGCAGTACTGTCTATTTACAACTTAATGATTTAAAAATAAAATTATATAAATTTGAAGTCGATTATCTTTCTGTTAAAAAATTCTAAAGAATATGTTATTGTGAATTGAAGTTATGCTTGGTTTATTTAAGTAATTGAAGCTTAGAAGCTCGTAACCTTATGTAAGTCATGTGTATGTGTCGTAATGTGAGACAAACGTCTTAGCCTTGTCCCACTTGTTGCGAATGTGACTCGAGCGTATATCAGCGCCAATGTAAATATGTCTACGAATGCTGTTTCAAAGAAAACTAAATTATTCAAACAATAAAATAGGAATAAACAATTTTCGAAACAAAAAAATCTAAGTCAGTGTAATAAATTAAAATTATAAATAGATTATTAATTATTATTAAATAATTACACATAGATGACTTCTCGGTATTTTGTTACACTTTATTACTTGAATATAATAATTTTACATGTTCAATATTTGTTAAGGACTGGGTAGCCTAGCGAATATAACTGGCTATTAAGCTCGGCACTTGGTTCAATTCCAAGCCAAGTAAAATTTACAACATTAAAAAAAATCCCAACTTTTGGGTCTGGTTGCTGAAATACATATATATAATAATATGTGTACAAAAATTCCACTCATTCATATTTGGGAATAAATACATTCGGTAACAATATGATAACGCTTTTTTATGCTTATCTTCTTCAGTTGAGTAAAAAACGCGAGAGCTTTTTGTTACTTTGTTAATTAAAGATCGCTGAAAGGAAATGATAGTTAATGTGGCTTTGATCAATTATACGTGGTATGTTTAATTTCATCGCCATAACGGTCAAATATTTCTTTTTTTTTAGTTAAAATATCCTTACTTGTGTCCTTCATTAGATGCTGTTTTACGAGACTCGTATTTGTACACTATTTTTTCGTAATTTCTACTTTCAGTATGTAGACGTTTTGTTAGGTCGATTCCGTATATTTCAGCTTCATACAATATGCTTTCGTTATTCTCTTATTAAACACTGATACCATATTTCGTGTATTATTAATTGAAAATGTAGTCAATAAATATAGTCATATATATATTATAATGTCTTTATATGAAATACGAAATGTATTTTTTTTTGCTTTTTAAAATATGTATTAGCAAATTGAAATGAGTAAATCCTATTATTATGTTATTGTTAACTTTCCCTATTTTTTTTAAATTTTAGGTTAGAGTTTTTATTGGAATCATCGGTGGTACAGCTTTTGCAATGTTCGAAGGCGCTGTTATCGCTATAATAAGGGACCAGAGAGCGGACTACGGCCTCCAGAGGGTGTACGGCAGTATAGGAGGCATGATCTCATCCCCTCTCTCCGGACTACTTATTGACTACGCAAGCAGAGGGAAGGGATACACGGACTTCAGGTTAAATATACACACATTAAATGTAATGTTTTTCACGAAACGAACATGGGATAGACTAAGGAGGAATAATCCTACACCTTCCCTTCCCTGCATCGGTTAAATTCGTGAGAATATTAAAGTCGAATCGACTTCGAAATCCAGATAAATTTTTGTGTCATGGAAGGAATGCGATTTGTAGATTTACTATAAAATAATCTGTGGTTTTATTTTACGTAACAATACCGCGATTTGATCTGTATTCAGAAATTTAATACGGTATTGCACGGTATCATGTTCGTCGTTAAATA
>DWLR01005214.1:0-11185 GCA_018246295.1 Papilio alexanor hazarajatica
ATATATATATATATATATATATATATATATCTTTGACCTCTTGTCAGCATTTCTTTGTTAGGTTTATCCTACACGACCCGCGCCAAAGTGACGAACGCAAGACGCAATGTCAGACATTTCTGAGGATACGACTGTAAGTAAAAATATTTTGCAACAGCTAGCAAAATTCACTGCTTTACGAGTATTGTAAATATTTTTAGGTTGACGCCTGTAGCATTCGCCAAGTGAACTTTAACCGCAGCGAAGCGTAACGCCTAAAGTACATTAAGACATGACACTAAACGGTTCGGAACCAAAGCCATGCCAGTGTCATATCAAACTTCACTTCGTGTATTACATCGTTACACTTGTCTTGAAAAATATGCGTTGACTTGTAGATGACAGCAAAAGGAAGGTGACTGATCACTACTAAAACACTGCTAATCGTCTTCAGAAATACTGCTGTTCTATCTACAACCTGAGATGTTGCAGAATATTTGAAAAGCATGCTTTGATGCTTGCTTTTTTAATACTGAAAACAAGTAAAATTTGTTCTGCGTAACAGATATAATAAGAAAGAACTGCGTTGAATTTTAATAAATACAATGGAACTAACATAGGCAATACTTTTTATTATCTTGCTTGTGAGTTTGTGCACAATTATATGGCAATCTGAATATTTATTATATTTTCTTTTATAAATTTATAAAACATAGCACACCCAAGGAACGCATGATAGTTTAATTATGCGCCAATCCAACTGAATATATGTAATCTGTTTTTAAGTATGTTTGCCTGAAGCTTTGAATTAATGAGTTCTGCAACCACGGAGGGTGATGTTCCGAAGACTGGTATTGTTCTTAAAAAATTAAAATCAACCACCATTAATATTTACCGCAGATGCTTCCGATATTTCACTCTCACAAAGCTTTAGTGATTCAGATGAGATAGGATTTTTACGATTAGATTTAGTATCTTCTGAAGTACTAATTTATCGTGGCTAATGTCTCAAATTTAAAATAACTCCTATGTCTTAAGAAAAATTCGCAATAAATTTACTAGTTACATTTAATTAATATTCGCTAGGTTTATAAACAACTGTTGGACGTAAATGCATCCGCTTACGAGTTTGCGTCGGCAATGGTCCGTCGCCTTTGCGTCGTCAAGTTGAGGTGTCCACACTTTGTGTTTAAAAAATAAGTACATTTTATTTCACACATAATGTTTTTTTAATCATTGTTGGGCAGTGACCAGAAGTTAAATTTTTGAAGTTATACTTCTTTAAACTCGTCGAGAAAATATGGGAGTGAAATTTCTGCTATTTCACTGAGATATATATGTAACAAATACTCCCTAAAAGTAAACTATCAATGTTCAGTTGTAAATTGAACTTGCAGCTACTAAAATACGATTGTTTAAATAAAAAATATATATTATGCGTACGGGTATATCCATAAAGTACTTTGAATATTTTCATATTTACCTTTTTTATAAAACAAGCTGGCAAACGAGCAAGTAGTCAACTAAGAGACCACTACCCATAAACATCTGCAACAAGCATTTGTGAGTTGCAGATGCATTGCCTACCTTTAATAGAAAGAGGAGTGGATTGAAAAATTATATTTATTATTGGATTGAAATATAATATTTTCCTTTTCTATCCGTCCCCTTCTCCGTCAAATCCTCTTTCCCTTCATACTCTATAGGGAATAGGGTGAGAAGGGAAAAAGGACTAAAATTAGGCCTCCGGTACATCAAACTTAACAAAATATTACATGAACAATATTTACCATGTTTTTACATCATTTATTTTGCTAAAAGCACTATCCCTTAGAATCGTAATATATGGTCACCCTACAGCCCAGCGAGTGGCTTCCTCATATAAGGTTGTGGCGGTGGCGACAGCTCACATCCCTGTTGGATTTGTGTGGTGGTGGCAGCTGCTGTATAGCACGGTGACAATGCTGCGCTACCTTTGCTTCCTCGCTCTCTTCTGGAACGCCAACACCGCCTCGGGTATGTTATTATTTTTTGTATAGACTACATAACAATGGGTATGTACTTAATAGTTATGTTTGTTTATACATTGAAATCATGATTGAAGTCTTTCATCATTTTAATTGAGTGGACATAAGTGATTTTAGTACGAGGTTAAATTAAATTAATTAAATTACGCTGTATTATTCGCATTGAGATCACAGTTTACATCTAGTTTAAGCACTGTAAAATAAAGATTATTTTAATAAATGATTTAATAACAAATTATTTACAATAATTTGCATAGTATATAAAAAAATAGTAGTATTTTGATTCGAATTCAGGTCGGCCATTAACTTTTGTCAACAGATTTTTACAATATTTCAAAACTTAACGACAAATCTTAATGACAATTCTAGATTTTTCCTATTTATATTCCTTAACCAGAGCGCCTCAACACATTGTTTGAATTGTAATATTCATTTGTTGTATAGATATTTTTCTACCAATAATATTTTTTGTGGGTAAAAATTCATATATAAATATTTAAGTTCATTTTACAAACCATGAGTTGCTTCAAATTTTTCCATTTTAACATTTTTATTTTATTTTAACATTTTATTTTAATTCCGGATCCAAAGGCAAGGAAGGTGGGTATGCCTGCTGTAGTCGTGTTAGAGATGTCAATTAATCTTTAATTGGTTTTTATATTTACATAGCTATACGCATACTTTACAGAATGAATCCATTAATGTTGCGAACAAGGACGCCTCAATAAAATGCCTGTCTGGAATAAACTTCCGTCCAACAATTTTGTTTCCATAAAAAGCGTTATGATTAACGTTTCAACGATTTGCAACATTCTTGCAAATTGTCATTGACGTTCATTAAGTTCAGTTATAAGCTATTAAAACAAATGATAAGTATTTCTTACATTTACTGAATATCAGACATCGAAATTAAACTAATTTACCACCTGCTTGGGATCCCGTGATTGATAAAATTAAATCCCAAACCAAGCGAAATTTCAAGATACTGTAAGCTCATTTTGCATAGATCAGAATAAAAATAATAATTAAAAACTGAAGCTTTGACTGACCGGTTGGCGCAGTGATACGATACTTGCCTCTCACGCCTCATATCGTTGGTTCGATTCCCACCCAAGACAAACATTTGTGTGCATGAACATGTTTGTTTGTCTTGTGTCTGGGTGTAGTTATCTATATATGTATGTACAAAAGAAAAGTATTAATAAATGTAGTATATCAGTTATCCATAATACAAGCTCTGCTTAGTTTGGGATCAGATGGCCATGTGTAAAAAAACATTAGAAACTTCGCTAGCAACTTTCACATTGGGACATAAAAAATCATTTCCCCGTGACCATGAGTGCTGTAAAGCACTCTCAACGTTGGGAATTCAAATATAAATTAATTAAGAGATATCTTGTTTACGTTGAATTTGGTGACCGGTGACCATTTTAAAATTAGTATTCAATACAGTAGAAAAATATATTAGCTAACCAAAGTTCTGTTTCCTATAATCTTTTAGTAATCTTTTGCACTTCTTTTTCTATCCCTTTTTGCCTTCAAAGTTCTGGTTACAAATGTATTCAGATAAACGAGTAAACTCAGAAATTGCATTTATTACCCATTCTAATGTAGAAATAATATTTTGTTCGTTTTACCACCTAGTTTATATGTAGTGAAAAGATAAAAGAACAGACTACAAAACAAATTTTAATAATTCTTTCACCATTACACAGTTACAGCATTAATTAATTGGTAGCGACGGAAGACAGAAACAAAGCAGATATAAAAAATATATATTTTTTATTTCGACGAGCTTAGCATTAATGAGTATTTCCGGTAATTGTTTAATTTATAATAGTAGGAAAACAACTTTAATTTTTTTTATACCAGCTATATATTAAATCATTAAATAACACTTAATATAGTATTTATAAAAATTAATTAATTTGCTATACATGTGTGAGGACTGAAGTGCATTGAAAGTGAAAAAAAATTAAAATCGAAGATTTTGTTTAAATATCTTCCGCGTACTTTAATATGAAGCGAATACTAGTGGTAAGAAGTTGTTATTCAAATTAGGCTTTACTTAAGATGCTCTTAAATATTCGACCAATACAAATACTCTCAGAACGGAAAATTGTTACGAGATTGTGATTATGACTGAGATAAATATCTTTTAAATAAATTTATACTGAATAGTTCTTCTTTTCCCTTAAGTGCCGTCTTTCAAAGGTCGATGACCAAGGCAATCTAAACACTATACTCTTAAAAGCAAAGGTGTGCTCTTTCCAATCTACGGACGTTCTTTAGCCAGGTCATGCTTCTCCGGTAAACATTTCACTTTCTTTAAATAGAACTGTATTATTGTCATAAATATGACAAACTGATTAAATAGCAAGTCATAACAAATACCGTGTCAGTAACGGATGCGCAGTTACGCACGTATTCAGGGCATTTCTAACGTAAACAAGGAAATTAAAAAATAATGTCAACAAAAAGACAAAAAGAAGCACGAAATTAACTAAATAAAATAAACAGTAAAATCGTTTTTATGTAAAAATAGCATGATCAACTAAAACAATAACTTAAATATTAGACCAAGCCTATCTTGCATACCATCATCCCAACCATATTGTTGAAAATGTTAGAAAAAATTATCAAAACATCTACGATACGGAATTCTTAACTTTTAAATCCTGAGGCTTAGGTTTATTACCATTGTGTTTCTAGTGTTTTTTTTGTTATATGCATTCTTATATATGTATATGTATGTATATACTAGGACAGCAACGCTGCCTCATCCGGTCATATTATTTAGTACATATTATCCTTTTTAATATTCCTATGATTGTTTAAATTACTACAAAAAATGTTTCTACATTTATTTCAGTAATTGAAAATTGTAGTTTGTATAGCGATTTGTGTCTGCGTACGGATAAAATACGTAAGAATTTATTTATTTATTTGGGGTGTTATTCGAGAGATTTAACGGTTTTTGTTACGACGTGGATATGCATAGTGATTTGAAATAAACTTATAAAACAGTAAAAAAAGAGCAATACCAATAAATACGTTATTTCCAAAATCAATCACAAACTCAAACATTGTAACGTTTTAAAAACTACTAAACATCGAATGTTATGTAAACAGAACCATAAAATTATGTCAAGTTAGCGCAGCGCTATAGGCGTTCGGAAAATAACACAGTTTTTCTTTCGTAAGCGTTTATTTCTTACGTGCGTATTCATTATAGTAAGGTTATGTAACCGTTTTCCGGTTATCTTGACCTTGCTTCGAGATCGATTTTATTATAAATCACGATAAACATCGGGAGAGCATTAATAGAATATGTAGGTAGGAAGGCCTCTCACAAGATGGACCGATGATCTAGTCAAAGTTGCGGGAGTGCACTGGATGACAACGGCGGAGGACCGATCTTTGTGGCGATCATTGGGGCAGTGGATGACCATAGGCTGAGATGATGATGATCATTAATATAATTATGTGATCTATTGCTTAAAACAGATAATGCTTAAAACTTTTGTAATTTAAATTGGCCTTCCATACAACTAATAGCATAATGGATTAAAATCGATTTTGAACTTTTTCATTTTAAAGAGCTTTGCAACCAGGGTAATACCTGGTCTCTCTGTAGATGTCGTTTTACGTCTTGTTTGATTCTGTATTACAAATTCAAGACACCATTTTAATTACCATTACGATATATTATAGAGAAAAAAAAACATAAATATTGTAATGCCGGCATAAGCCGTCTAGGCTTTTTTTATCGTTATGAATATAAATGAAATTAATTTAAAAAATCAATCCGACTGACTGTAGGTACTCCTAGAAAAAAATGCGTATTGTCACTTTTGAAAATTGGTCAAGCCGTTTAGGCTACAAAAGGTCACAATGAATCTAATATATCAGTCGGGCAATAACTTTCTCATGCGTGACGACTAAACACAAAGAGTGCCGAAAGACAATCTCGCTCTACCTCGATCGAAGGCTAGGGTTCACTGGTAATGTATATTAAATTAAAATTTTATCTCCCAGCGCCGTTCATCAAGCCGTGCAAGGATGGCGACAACGCGTGCATCCTGGCGTCCAGCCAGGCGGTGATCCCGATGCTGGCTCCCGGCGTCCCGGAGCTCGGTGTGCGCCCGCTGGACCCGCTGCGAGTGCCGCAAATCACCAGCGACCAGGGCACCCTCAAGCTCACCTTTACAGATACATTACTCACTGGACTAAAAGGATGCAAGATTGAAAGCATCAAGTAAGGAAACATACATTCGATTAAGGAAAGAGGTAAACGAGTATGCGTTTACACTGATGACAAGTGACCCACAGGTATCTTCAAACAAACGTTGAGTTGCAGATGCCTTCGTTTATTTCGAACAGAGGAGACAGGGAAAGTAAAGAAAAAAGGAGAAAAAGATGGGAAGGGGAAGAGGATTAGAATTGGTCCTCCAACGCCTATGACATGAAACGATCGCAAATCATAAAATACTTCTGTTTCTAATTTACTGCCTGTTTTTTGTGTGGCTGTGGTATTTCACCGGTCGAGCGGGCCATCGTTTTTTCTCAAAGAGGTCATACCTTTTTGTAATGTATAATTACTAGATACTTGAAGAAATCATAATTTTAAAAAGTTTAAAATTAAAGTTTGTACAAGTTTAAACACCAATAATTCTACTATACATCTCTAGATGTGTCAATAATTCCCTAGGCTTTTTAGGCCTACACGTCAACATGAACTTAAGTACTTGTGTACTTTGTAATGTACTTTATAACTTAAGTACTCGAAATATATATTTACACTAGTTTTTCTTTCGAAGCATTTCCATCTATGCAGCGCACCTTCACAATGATCATACTGATAAAAAAAATCCCTTTATACGATAAACAATGAACCTTGGCATTTCATAAATGATAAAATAATTAATATTTATAATATATATTATAATTAAAAGAAATAGCTTCGTTTCGTACAAATAAAACAATCAATGTAAAACATAACACATAAGATTAGGTATCTTAAGGTTATTTAATAAAACTAATATACTATTTAAAAACAGCCTTATACTGTTCTAGAAGACGTTCTATTAAAATGCATCGTCATCATCGCAGATCATTAAGTAATATTACAATTTAAATATCTATAAGCTAATCTGGCTAGGGAAATATTTATATAGAGTAAAGCTGTTGCCGATAATGATATTATGAGAGAAAGTATACACATGACAAGTTGTTTAGTGGTTAAAAAACATCGGGTGCCTTAATCCACCATTTCATATTTTTTCATAGTGGGCGAATGCCAAAATACTTAGTCTGTACTATTTAAGAACAATTTAGCTTAGGAGCTATTTGGAAACTTCGATTTAATAAATTATTAAATTAAAGAATTACCATGATAGGAAATTCGTTTATTTTGTTACTACGTTAGTCATCAGGTTTTATATATACCAGTGTATATCCGCTATTCATTAAGAAAAAATATTTTAATGAATCGTGCGTTTAAAATTTTACAGGCGCCTTTAGGCACCATAAGTATACCAAATATAGATTCCGGGACAATCAGACCAAGATGAAGGAAATGACAAATTTATTTATATTAAATCGTTAGCTATACTTAGTATAGTAGATACATTTAGTATTAGTCTGTACTATATTGTACAGTACGTCTAATTTTTACATCGCCACAGAACAAGAATATTGCTTACCATGTAATCCATACAATAAGAAATATATTATTTATTATTGATAATTATTGTAATTATTGATCCATTGATAAGCACTCTTAAAAGCGACGGTAAAATTACAGACAGTTTTATCCTTAACAAATGTAATTGGCGATTATTTTACTATTCTTTCCTCAGTGCGAAGGCCATAGATCAAACAATTATAACAGCTTGAGCAATTCCAGCTTTACAAAAGGTGACAGTAATTGCACTAACATTGTTATGTAGATATATCTACCTAGACAAGCCATTAAAATTGTTACAAATTATAGCTGCCAAGTCAACGATGGCGAAAAAATACATATAGATGATAGATTTATGAATGTATTATACCTCCTACCTATAGAGGGAGAATTTCATACAAATTCGACGTTTTAAAGTGAAACTCGATATTTATTTATTTATGAGGTATCGAATTTAGTGTATTATATAGCAGGTGGTTTTTACACGACATTACAGCACAAACCGTCATTTTTTAAATAATGAACACGGAAATTTTGAATTAATTCCGTGGGAAACATTTTTGAATTTGTGCCAGTTGGCTGCGGGATTACGCGGGATTTTACTAAGTCACCAATTGGTTACTATTGAGGGGCTTCACTTTTTGGCCTCGGGTTAGGTACCTGGAGTATGTGACATTTTAGATATTGACATTTATCAATAATTTCAATTTGCATTTTCTCCCTTGTTGAAAGATTGTTTTAAGATGGATTTATGAGCAGTGATGTAAAATTATTTACGTTTAACTGCATGAGGATGCTTAGTGGCACGCTAGAGTAGAACTATTACGATAGAGTACCCGTAATCTTAGAATATGTTAAAGGATGTAGAAGCGAGAACCAGAGCTGGCACTAAAGTACATAATTTCAATTTTGTACTACTACTAAATACTGTTTAATTTCAATTTGGAGACCTGAGATCGACGAATTACTCTAAAAAAAATTAATTTAATATTATACATTTATAAATGATGCACGTTGTATATGGATTGCATATTGGAGCATAGTGGAGCCTTATTATATCAGTTAACAATTGGTTTTAGGTACTGAAGTATATCAGTATTTTTAGAAACAGGTGTTTTACTTAAAAGTTAGTAAAATAATGTGTGTTCGCAGGCATGACCGCATCAAGGGCAAGCAGACGCTGATGCTACGGTGCGACATGGCGCTGGAGGGAGACTACGTGCTGGACGGCCAGCTGCTCATCCTGCCCGTGAAGGGCAAGGGCAAATACAAGATCGACATCCGTCAGTACTTAGACTATGTCGAGTATAATGATGCAGCTATGTAAAATGATCGGCAATAAATATTGCACATCGTCGTTTGGGAGAAGATTTCGGCTTGGAGCGTTATCGCCGTCACACCTTACTTGATTTATATTACTTTATGCAAGAAAGATATCTAAGAAGTTGAAATTTGTTTCCAAAGGTGCATGCAATATGTATGGCAGCGTACGAAAATGACATCAATCCAATTCAGATTCCAGAAATTTTATTGTTCTTTTTATACATGATTGAAATTTATTTATCAGGGGACATCGTAATAAAGACGGTAACGGACCTTGTGACGGAGCAAGGTCCCGATGGCAAGGAGCATTGGAAGATCGTCAAGTGGCGCGACTCCTTCCAGGTCAAGACCGGAGTCACCTTCCGTTTTGATAACCTCTTCAATGGGAACAAAGTTTTAGGTAAATTATGAATGATGAATCTAGCTGTTACCCACCCGCTTAGCGGAGCGTTAAAAAGTAACAGAAAAAATTACCAACGGACTTCAGATTAAAAGCCTATAACCAACTAAGTATGTACTACATATGCGCCGGGTATATGGCCGTGTCGATTGGTCATAGAGTCATACCGTTGTATAGTTTTCGCGTGATTGACGCACAAAGAACAAAAAAACATTACAACATATTATGTCATAATATATGTCTGTTAGTTGTATATTTTTACGTTATATTATAAATCAAAATTTGCATTAAGTTTTTTAAGTTTCAGGGTACATGTGTTTCATGTACATATCGAAAACTTTTCGAACGATAAAACTAATATTATATATATTTATTAATCTATCCTATTTTAGTTAAAGGGCGTCGGCTCAATCGTTAACTCTTAATTTGAGTTCACGGTTAAAATATTTGAAAGCTGGAGCTGAATTAAATTGAATGTTTATTGAATTATTTATTTGTTTGCAGCCGACCCAGTGATAGAATTCGTGAACACAAGCTGGAACGAGGTTATGCAAGAGATCGCGCCGCCTATCGTTCACACCATTGTCGCAGCCGTGTTCAAAGAGATCGAAGCACTCTACAAAGCGGTGCCCGCAGACCAGCTCTACATCCCTTGAAGATTCCACATCTAATCTCATTAAGTTATTGTAAATAGTATTGTACAGCGATTTGTGATGGTAGATTAAGTTACGGTTGCCGGTTATGCGACCACATTAAAAATAATAAATGCTATTTTTATTTGTATTTTAAATTTTAATAAGTTAAGCGAGCAACAATATAACATATGATCCAATGACAGCCCTTGAACTAGAAGTCAATGTAACGTTCTAATTTATTGTAACTCGCTATATAACCTTAACCACACGAGAGGAGTTGAGAGGTTAGACGGCAGGGACAAAAATGTAAATGTACACTCGTTAAATATCTTTTAGCGGGCACCGGTTTAGCTGTTGTGCGTAGAAATATGTACTGGCACTATTTTATAGAAGTTTTTGGCAAATGAGCAAACGGTGTACCTGATATAAAGTAATCCACTGAGCATCTGCCACAAGCTAATGAGTCTTCCGTGAGATCGTGGTATTTCACCAGTCTAGCCGGCCTGCAACACATGTTATTGAAGGCTCTACCACTGTTGAAATGTTTTAAATGGACAGCAAAACGCTATTTTAAATCAGATAACTGTTAGAGGCTTCCAATTGGAAGATTTATGGAAGTATTACAAGTGAATCGTTATTATTCAATGGAAGCACAGACACGCATTATGACAGTTTTTTTTTAATTTGTTTCGGAAACGGAATCAATATTCAATTTATGAAAACTACAGTTGTATTTAGACTAGTGGGCTGTTACTAGCTCAGATGTCACCTAACAAGTGTTAATGTCAGTTTAAAATCGGACTCTATAGATATACGCTGGACCGACTATAAGCCTTGACATATTGTGCTTATTTGATTTTCGCCAGACGGCAGCGGTGAAGGTCCACGGACCTAATGATAGAGATGAGACAATGTAACAAACATACACTGCCGGCCAAAAGTTTGAGACCACCTTGAAAAAATTACAATATTGAATATAACTCCAAAAGTTAGTGCTCTACAAATTATTTATTTACCTTATTAAATAGGGAACTTTTTATGTAACATAAAATAAATTAAAAACTACAATAATTGCCATTATTATTAATAAAAAAATATATATTATTTAAACTAACTTTTCGTCGAAAAATCTTCC
>DWLR01005215.1:0-11185 GCA_018246295.1 Papilio alexanor hazarajatica
CATATATTTGAAGTTGCTTCGGTCGCTTTTCGACCTAAACGAAATTCGTGAAGTAGGAGTAGTCGAAGTTCTCTACGAGAAATCTCTATTTTTCTTCTAAAATTTACTCCTTGAAGTTCAGTTGCACAATGATCGAGTGATTGATTCACGCTCTGTTTATATACTGTGGTGAAATGCTCTAGAAGCTTCTACATTGTTTTAGCAATCGATCGAAAAAAGTGGCGGGCTTATTAGTTGCCAACCTAATATAATAAACAGTTCCATAACTACAGATACAGTGCTGGATCCAGGTCAGGAACAGTTTCTTTAAACCTCAAAAATTTTTAACTGTTAAAAATACGTTACATTTTCACATATTTTGCAGAATTAAAAGTCACAGAATGACGACTGTGTGCATTTTCGAAAAGTACAGACCAATTAGTGGAAGTCGAATTTTTCCTTAACCGACAATTTTGGAGATACGAACCTCGTTTATTGTTTAATATAGGTTGTCCTTTACAACAAAATTCACAATAAAGATTGCTGACGTGCCTATTTTTTTTACCTTTCAAAAAGATAATGTTATTGATTATTTGCCAAATCTCGCGACATCATATCGAGGGAGAATTTTCTTGAAATTAAGTAATTTTAGTTTAATTCCTGCACCAACTTTAGCTCGAAGGAATGCAGTTTCCAGTCTAACTTTAATTATTTTCGGAAATTCGTTCGGGGTATCTTCAAGGTATTTTAAAGCCTGCTCGTGGAAATCGGACGGTCCGAAACACACACGCGTTAACCCCTAGCCCTGGCGTGGTTTCTCCGCTGGCTCGATTATAAGAGTGCAAAAATTTATGGCCCATTTATATAGGATAAAATGGCATTATATAATACTGATAGAATTTCTTATCAAATAAAATGTTAAAATTTTTAGGATTTTTTGCTCCATACTAAAGAATCTTAACGAATTCGCAAGCTTCCATTCCAAATTTGATATTGATGTTAGCAAATAAAGTTTTTCACAATCTGAAGCAAGTTTATCGTCAGCACATATCGATGCTGTATTCATCTCTCGCTCGCTGTCGATCTTTGGAACATTCTTGTTACGCTTCATTTGACTGACTTATATGACTTATATATTTCAAATCATCTATGTGTATCGTGTGGTTCGTGATCTGCGCAAAATCTAAACACCATATGTATCGAATTCTTTTGTGTTCCATTGTCAAAGCTATAATATCGACATGTTTTAAGTTGCTCAGTAATTAAGACATCGACAGCTTAAGCATTTTAAATTCCTTATCTATCTGAGCAAGCAAGACATGTGAACTGATCGAAGACATTTTTATACCTTTTAATTATATTATGAATAAGCCCAGGAGACTTCATTTTGTTTAATTTTACTCATGATAGAATGCGTTTTAATCATGAGAGATATTATGATAGATTTATTAAAATGATTTGTTTATAAAACTTGTACGTTGAACAGTTTTATAACTAAGCAGTAGCGTAAAGAACCGTCGCATTAAGTGCAAGTGACGTTATCAGATGGCGTATCTTTGCTAAGGAATGCTTCTGAAGGAGAAAAAAAGACTTGGTGTACTTTGAAGAATTTTACATCGTGTTTTATTTTATAATTTAGGTGGCCTTTAAGAAATAATTTTTTGGAATTAAAATTCAAAAACGTTTAAAGAGCGAAATAATTGTATGCTAAATCGTAACCGTTGAATGTATTAGTATTAAAATCTATATTCTACTTAATTATTCGATACGGATAAAGTCGCAATAACAAGGTTTGGAATAGAAAAATATACGTCACAACACATTTTTTCTGGTTCTTTTGTAACATGCAAAGGTATGTCGTAGAATTTTGTTAATATTACCCGGCCTGGCAATCTTCGCATCGGTAATGATAAGGTTAAAATGGTTACTAATTGCATTAAACGGTTAAAGTGCCTACATAGTAACTACTTTACTTCAACTAGGTCGTAGGGGAAACACTATAGGTAGTCGTTATCGACGACACAAACTTGATGTCTCATTTAATATTATAACCATTGACGCACGACGCGATGTTTATCGCTGCGACGCAGTTCTCACTCCAAACGAGGTATTGCTGTTGGAGGTGTCGTCAGCTCTACTGTTAGACGCTCCATCCTAAAATAAAACTCTTTTCAAGGTTTGTTCGAATGATACAAATGAATGTTTCACTTTTTAAATTAATACATTCACTAGTCAACATTTTCTAAAACTCAAACTATTTTTCTTATATTATATAACTATAACTTAAAATATTTACATATTTAATATACACATTATTTTATGATAAGAAGCCTAATCTTTAGTTTGTTTAGAGAATAGAATAAAATAAGATTCAACAGTTAAAAAAGATTTAAGTACTAAGAACGAAAAAAATGGTGTTAAAACTGTTTTCTTAATAGCTACATAAGAAGGACCTAAAAGAAAATTTTGACTGAAATTATAAGAAAAAATATTCAGTACTCAAACCATGCCGGCCCAAACCATGATTGTTCCACCGTAATAGGGATGAACTTCCTGAGGACAACGTAGCCATTTATGACATTCAGAAGCACACCACACACGACACGACAATAAGAAAAACTAGACATCAATGGGCTTAAGATCTATTAATGATGAAACTTTAAACAAAAATAACCTATGGGCAAGGAATTCATTCATTATCCAAAATTGTAGTAAAATTAAGGCTCGACAGTTTTATTGTTTCAAATTTAAAACACAATTTTATCACACTTTTATTTTGTTCTTAAATTTTTAAGTGATCAATTCTATTTTATAGGCATTGTACGATAAAGTTTGTTGATTGGCGTTCAGTAAAATATCCTTATTCGCGGGGTATATGTTCCGTAGCTTTGCCGCGAATATAAAAACCGTGACCATGGAATGGTTTGGGATTATATGTTCCTAGGTGACAAAATAAAAACCGATTAGATCCGCGAATAAAGAAACCTTTAAATAAAGACAGCAGACAGACTTTCTGAATATGATATACTAAGTGTTAGTAAAAAAAAATATAACAATTTAGAAGATCCGAGGAGGGACGTCAAACTTTCTCGCATCTTTTAAATGATGAATGTGTGAAGGGGCTACGAATAATGCTAATAAAAAGCCATAAATTAATAAAATCATTCCAAAAGCCGCAAATTTTCTCACATAAGTTTTAGTAAAGGAATCTAAGTAAAAGTAAAATAAAAGTAAGTAAAGTAGTAAACTACTAAAAGCATCTAAAAAAAATATTATACCATTATTACGTGAAGTTGATTTTCACCATTCAGCCGCTAAGCTGTCGCTCCTAATTCTTTATGTATAAGTAGAAAATTTTATATAAATTATATTTCAAATAACAGAGCTTGCAATTCCATGTAATTACGTTCGTGCGGACAGCTGCCGTACCCTCTTTAGGGCGGCGCTATCAACTGTCGCTGTGTACTAGACCGCGAAGTATTCGCTAAAATAACTTTCAGTGTATTTCACACCTTCACATATTCCAAAATAAATAATTTTAGTATTTGTTCTTTTTTGTAGAACATTGTTTAACTAATTTACTACTATTCTTTTCAACCATCTCAACTAAGTTTAAGTTTGCTATGTGATGGCTCATGATAATACACAAATGGCAGATTCGAACTGACAACCCTTTTTTGGCAATAGATAGCAATTTAAAAGCTCATTATACTTCGTTCGCCTTTTGATATTTAGATTGTTTAAAAACAAGCCCATGGGACCGCAGCACTTAACAGAAAGAATCATATTGAGAAATTACCGTTGATTCCTCTTCAAGTATGTTTATAATTAATAAATCCATGCTTTTGTACCTACTACATATATATGAATAACTCATAGAAAAAAAAAAACAATGAAACCAAAGCAAACCAATTTGGTTACTTGACAATAAAAGAAATGAATTGTAATTATAATATCTTTAAGAAATTAAATTGAACAAGGAAATGTAGACTAGACGTACTCGTAAAGCTTAGATGACAGAGAAGGGATTACGGTGCGAGGAAACGTTTCGCGTGTAACTGTATACTCGGGTTTACTGGAAACACTCCAGACGGATTTGGCTGTAACGTGCTTTCAGCAAACCGTCACATATTCAGTTCTATTAGGGATTACTAGTTTAAAATGAATTAAACGATTAATTGCAGGTAATTTAAACGAAATTAGCATATATATTGTGACTGCTAAATCTAATCTATAAGCCGGAGCGCCATTACAGCCGTGTTAAGATGAATATTACGTATGCAAATTGGAATCAAGTTGAACATTAATCAATAGTGGTGCGAGGCGACATCTATATTAATATAAAATAGCTGAAGAATATGCTCTCGCATACCGTGTGCGAATTCGGAGCGGGTTGCTACTTAAAAATAAAATATCACCCTCTCTTCGTTAGAAAAACCTTAAGATAATGAGGAGGAGTGGTGTAGATTAGTTTACATTTAAAAATTCTAATGTATTTGATTTTGAAAATGTTAGGTGACGAAGTAGTGACGTGAGTAGCTTTAGCAGTGGTAGAGTCCGCAACAACAACATCTGTTGCACGAATGGCCCGCTCGACCGGTGAAATACCACGACCTCACAGAAGACAGGCGTGCAGTAGAAGTTTTCTGCGTTTCGTCTGATGAGTGAGGTGCCGGAGGCCCAATTTTAGTCCTTTTCCCTTTCCCACTTTTTTCTAATAAGGAAAGGGTGGGAAAGGTAAGAGGATTTGACGGTGAAGAGGATTGACAGGAGAAGGAAATTTCCATTTTCTGGCTATCCTCTCCACTGTCTATTAAAGGTAGGCAACGTATCTGCAACTCGCAAATGCTTGTTGCAGATGCCTATGGGTAGCGGTCACTTAGGTGACCTCTTGCTCGTTTGCCACCTATTTATATAAAAAAAAGCTTATTTTTTATAGGTTGAAACCTAGTAACAACTTGTTGTTTAACTTGTTTATGAAGGCACAAACTACATTAGTGAATGTATATAAACATTGTTTTGTCTGCACGACTTACAAAACCTCGTACATTTTTCTTTAGCTTACAAGTTTGCTGGGATTTCTAACCGATTTATTGTTATTGTACAAACACGTTATCCCGCAGTGTTTAGACAAACATAAATGAATTTAGTGTTGTCTAAAGTGTTAACGCAACATGTAAAGTATCGCTTTCATCCATTTCGTTTTGTTTTGTATTTGAGAAAAACTATTAAGCTATAATTTCTTCACCTCTGACATCGCCAATTAATTATGGACGTGAACAAACATATTAGAACCAAATTACGAAGAAGAATAGATATACTTGTCATCACTGTCATTAATTAGATTATTTTAAAATTATCAATATCACATTGATTACTTTATGTTACTAATCTAGCAACATGATCAATATATTGTGATATTTATGGAGAGAATATTTACAGTAATGTAAAAAATTGTGGAAGTTTATCTCTTGTATTACTTTAAGGAGAAAGGCCAGTACGTGTCAATAATGACAATAGGCTGTTGTAATAAACATATTTCGATTTGGTTGATTAAGTTTCTATTATCTAGTAAAATGTAGATTACATTTCAATTAAATTGTGTATACGTCTGAAATTATGGTAGAGAATTTCAAATTGTATTCCAGATCAAGTTGTCATGTCATACTCAACATCTGTCGGTGGGATATCAGAATAATAATTTTCAAAAAAGATGGCACTTGTGGAAATTAGTATTGCAATACTGAGAAATTGGATTTCGAATATTTAATAGAAATCATGAAGTGACAGTAGGTTCATAGATGAGATAATGAATTTGTATTTAAGTACTTTCAACTTCATACCTGTTGATATATTAGATTGACGCGTTAATGAATCATTACTGAAAATGCACTTTTTAAGTCCATATACTAAGAGACCGCCTTAATAACCATTATACAACTATCAGTGTTGCAGTTAGACAAGTACTAGCTTCTACGACAGTAAAACTCCGTGGTTTAATGATGGATATGTATAAAATAATGGCGTGAATCCATGAGTATAATGTGCTCAAAGACAGGGTTTTTTTGCAAGGTAACTTATATAAACTTATAAAACTTATATAAATTATATCAGGTGTCTGTGTGATACTTTTTAATTATTCTCACGTTTTGAAATTAGATACAATTAATATTTGTAGTATATACTTATACCGTTTGTGTGAAGACGGAAAATAAGCCTTCCTCTTAGCATGATACCAGAGCGATTCCAAACACATCAAAGCTATAGTTCCACACGACTGACGATATTCTCGTATTATAGTATGTATTTTGTTTTGAAGGACTCCATATAAATAGTTAAATAACCGTACTAGACATTTATGTCTCGTCACTTAATGATATAGAAAAAAAACTTATTCATTTCATATGTTCAGACAAAATTAGGTGCGTTGTTTTACGACATATTCCATTTCTAGTATACTCGTATGTCTGATATTTTTACGATGTCGTAAAATATTATAAAATTGTATTAGGTAGTTAAGATATTATAAGATAGTAAAAACATACATTACACGACAGATATATGATAGTTGAAGATGCTAAAGAGCTTTTAACTGCCGACGTAATATATTCTCTTACATGTTTTTACTCAAAATGATAAATCTGAAATATCGATCGTTCATGTCTGCATTCACCATTTATTCATCAACTTAAAAATTCTACTCCTGGGCTTGGCTACTCTTCAGAAACTTAGAAATCGACATTGCTAGTAAATTAGTCACTGCTAGTGAAGTGTATTTATTATTGTAGTAATTTGATGACATTATCATTTATTTCAAAAGCTAGCAAATATAAAGTATTTTTTAAACTTTCTCTTTTATACTAGTAGTACAGATATATTGGAGCTCTTTCACTGTATTAAAATACGAAATTATTTACTAATCTATCAATAATTAGCACAACTTAAAGTTCTGTTAGAAACTTGCAAAGCCATTAGGTGTTAAAAGTTTTTAATTTGTTCCATAGACTGTCTGGCGAGAAACGACTAGTCTCATCACTCCCTATTCTTGGTTTGATGAATTGAGTTCAGAAAAACTTATCTTTTGCTGGATTGAATTGACGTAATATCCTAATAGCTCAGTGTTTAAAGATTTTGACTTTAAGACTCAAGGACGATCGATCGAACGAACGACCAATGATCGATTCCCATATCAAGCAAAAAATATGTGAGTATTACGTACATTACAGAATTTACGTTAATTACAGAGTTGTTGTTTTTAGGTTGAGTAATTTCAAATTATAGTTAATATTGTTATAGGTCTACCATATTAGATAAACTTATAATAAGCTCAACACGACGATTGTTTTAAAAGGAGCTTTTTATCAAACTTTCGTTTTGCATATTAAAATATATATTAACACAAGCGTATAAATGATATTCATTATAAAATAAAGTATAAATATAATATTAAAACGATACGACAACTTTGGACTTTTGAAAAATCTTACCTTGAAACGATCGTGTCAAAGCTATGCAATGTCTTACTACTACTCTATACAAATAATTGTAAAAATAAAAATCGGGACGTTGGTTCCAAAGTTCTTAACTTTATAAGTATGAACTCTCAAATAACACCGCTTCAGGATCAATAGATTAATATATTTCCTTGTTGGAAAATCTTTTTCAAGTTTCAAGTTTTTCAATAATTATGTTGCGTGATTGGTGGAGTAATTTATTATTATTTATTGTCTTATCGATTTTATTTTGTAATAAAATGTTCTTTTTAATTGACACATTAACTCTTTATGTTTATATATTTGTATTTACTCTTCTTAATGGTTATAGAAAATCCCATCAGTAGCAAACCTGTATCTTTCCTTGGGTAGATAGACAAAATAACATTGTCGTGGTAACTCACTGTTAGAAGATTGTTCAAGTGGTAATTTTTTTTTCAAATCATTCAAGTATTTTTTAAGTTAATCCGGAACAAACAAACATACAAATATTTACTCTAATAATATTAGTGTAAGGATAAGCATAAAGTCGATAAGTTATCACTATTTTACTTATTTATAGATAAAACTTTTGTAATTTTTTGAAGAAAAAAAAAATACAAAAGAAAGTGGTAGAATAATTGAATTAGCCTTACTTGTTTAAACACAGCACTTCGTTAAAAGGGTCGTTGTGGGCAGCACAATAATGTACCCTTTAGGTCAGTGCCGCAACAAATTAAGATTCTTGTAGATTAGATGACCAGATAATCCATCTCAAAATTATAAAGATAATTTGTTTACTATGAAAGGGCAAGATCTTGGGTCAGAGACATATGATTTTTACATGTAGTCCAAAAATTAATTTCATTAACAGAAGCCTGGCTTTAGGGTTTTATTTTAACTTTAGTAATGTTTTTATTCGTATTAAGAACAATATAAACAGTGATAGTCATGGCTATGTCCTAATTACAATGTCATAATCATCTCGCTGCTATGGTTTCTACGGCCGGCCGCTTGCATGACGCCAATCCACCTCGGGAACAATGTAGCACACAATTTTATTATTACTTCTGAGTGCTTCAATAAAAATTTGACACTAAAATGTTTTAGTCTGTACGAAATACTTTCTAGTACAATTAAAGTCATAAATCGAGCATAAGAGATGAAAGAACAATGAATTTTAAAAAAGGAAATCAATTTTAACGTTGGCGACGTTTATTATTTTCCATCTTCTTATGGTGTCTCTCCGACTAGAGAGAGGAGAGACTACTGAGAGGAGGTTGGCAGTCAGTTCATCGTGTCCTACTTTGTTTAAAATTTTTACCAGCATTTGTCCAGCGCTTTCCCCGAGTTTCTATATTCCGTCGTTAACACGTCGTGATCCGGACCTGTCCAGAGATAACTAGCTTTAAAGAGATTAATAGTTAAATAAATTTATTAAGCTTGTCAGCTGACAAGTTAATTTAGAATCAGCCTTGTATTTTTAAGTACTTGAAGTAAATAAATATTAAAATAATATGTATAATTTAAAAGAATATTTTTAACAATACAGGTGTCTGAAGAAGACAGTTATTAGATTTATCACTATGAGTTGAAACAAAGTAATATTTTTTGATTGAAAAATAATTTTTGGGACTTTGTATTTCACAAAATAACTTTATAGCGAATACATTTTTAAGGAACACATGTCTTGATCAAGCTTATCCATCTTAAGTTGTTTTCCAGTTCTTGAAACAAATTCTTTTTTTTGTGTGTGTTAATAATTAATTTAAAAAAATCATGCGATGATAAAGTGAATTAATAAGCGATGCTTTTAACAGCAATCGACGTATTATTGTCATACGTGATTTATATTGTACCATTAATTAATTAGCAGTGTCCCTGTATATTGAGCGGCCAAATATTTGAGCATCGGCTTACTCAAATCAATGTTTACCTTCTTTGATTGGATAATACGTGTACATTTTATTATTAAGACATTGGGATATGAGATACTATACTGTTCTGTGTAGTGTATAGACTAAACAATATTTTTGTAGGTATATTAAGAGTATCTATGTAAATATGAAGTGAGTACAATAAGTAAATATAACGAGTTTGAGAATAAATCAGTCCACCCGCTAACCTCGCCTTTCATTGACATTACATTCTGTACTCCTCGTATAATAATGTTAATTAATTTCATATAATATTATGATGTAAATAAATTTTACACTTCGCAAATGCGATCCTTTATGTTTCGCTAACCGTACTGTAAATCGGACCTGTCGGCAAACTACCAAGCTTAGCAGACGGCGTTAGTTATAGTATTTGGTGTAGTATTCTCATCAGCTCAGGGAATTCGCCCGTTTTTTAACTTTGTGAACAGGACATGAGATTGTTGCAGTTAAATCAAACCCTAAGAATCATGGAATCACTTTTATTCGAATCCGATTCCGGTAAGCGGAAATGTGAAGAACTAGAAATATATTGGACGTCAGAAGAGAATCGTTGATAGGTACATAGGGGCCACTTACAGGCTTAGTACTTATATGTCGAGATCTATTTGATAACGACCTAAAATTATTTTGAATAACACATTACCACATACAAGGCTTTATTTACTACTAGCTGTTGCCCGCGACTTCGTCCGCGTGGAATTCAATATTGATGTATCTATATGTAAACATATACATATGTCTGGGTGAAGAACGTTCCACAGAAACCGTACATTTTTCTAGGACGCCTAAGTGATGTTCCACACTATAATCTATCTCTGTTCCAAATTTCGTCCAGATCTGTTCAGCTGGTGTGAAGTTACGCGGTGACAAACGTCCATCCAAATATTCGCAACTATAATGAATTTTTTTACCCTGCCTATTTTTTTTTTGTAATAAATACTATCCTATATCCTTCCCAGTACCTTAAAGAATATGTGTACAAAGTTTAACGATCGGTTAAGTAAGTTTTACCAACACCCCTCCACTATTCCCCCTTTACCCCTTCAACCCTTTTCTTCGCAATAAAATGTAGCATATTTCATTTCCTAAGGTAAAATCTATCGTTTTATCAAATTTCCTAAAAACTGGTTTAGTGATTTAGGCGTAAAAGCGTAACAGACAGACAGACAAACAGACAGACAGACAAACAGACAGACAGAGCTACTTTCGTATTTATAATATTAGTAGGGATTACGAAGAAAGAAACAGTAACTAACTTATGTATTCAGTTGTTTTTTTAAATTAAGTATAAAAACACAAACACAAAGTGCATAACAGAAAAGAAACAGTTATCTTGAATTTAATTATTATTCTCGACTAATTAAGGCGCCCGTAAAGAAATTTAAGTTTCAGTTCAATCACTGCTAAAATGTCACTTAAAATCTTAGCACGCCCTTAAAAGATATGGACTCGATATTTGACCTTTTAGAGCTAAGTGACGGTTCATTTGTTGCATTATTATACAGTTGATTAAAAAACTAATCAAATTTTACTTAAACCGCTACATACTTTTAGTGCGACGGGATTTTTTTTACCCAATATGTGACAGACTCCTTAAAAGATTAAGATTATCCAAGTATACTTTATTATTTCGAGAAGTAAAATAAAAACACATTTTGAAAAGAAAAAAAACAGCTGTGTATATTAATTTTTAAATTTACCAAGTCCTATTTTTTAGTATTTTATGCCATCTAGCGACCTAACGAAGCAACATTGTAAAAATTTTAAAAGTTAATTTTTTCACCCGCTTTGTAA
>DWLR01005216.1:0-11185 GCA_018246295.1 Papilio alexanor hazarajatica
TTCGTAATCCCTATTAATATTATAAATACGAAAGTAGCTCTGTCTGTCTGTCTGTTACGCTTTTACGCCTAAATCACCAAACCGATTTTGAGGAAATTTGGTAAAACCATAGATTTGATCTTAGGAAATGAAATATACTACATTTTATTGCGAAAAAAAGGGTTGAAGGAGTATAAGCCCCCCCCCCCTTATACTTCTTCAACCCTTTTTTTCGTTCGTAAAACCTACTTAACCGATCATCATTAAATTTTGTACACATATTCTTTAAGGTACCGGGAAGGATATAGGATAGTATTTATAATAAAAAAAAATACTGAGGGTAAAAAAATTCATTATAAATATTATAAATGCGAATGTTTGGATGGACATTTGTCCCCACGTAACTCCACACCAGCTGAACAGATCTGGACGAAATTTGGAGATAGATTATAGTCTGGAACATCACCTAGACTTTTATCCTGGAAAAATGTACGGATTCCGCGGAACGTTTTTCACTCAGATATATATTATGTATATGTTTACATATAGATACATTAATATTGAATTCCACGCGGACTAGGTCGCGGGCAAAAGCTAGTGTATGATAAAATTGTAGATCTAAAAAGATGCTGAAAACTTTGTGGTGGAATATCTCTATCTTTTATGGTGGTCTCTCAATAACCATTTTTTCTTTATAAAAATAAAAAAAACTCGCATGTTGTTTTTTCGAATTCAGTATTAATCCTTATCCACATATGTATAAACGTGTTGGTAATTTTGTCAAATACTATAGAAAACATCAAAATAATAAGAACTACGCACAACCTAAAAATTCAATAGTTGCGGCGAAATAGATGTGGGGCGTCGTCGTGTTCATATAAAATCCGGTTTTCACTAGACGGTGAGTTAGAAGGAAGGATTAAGGATATAATTTATTAAATTGGATAAATTATTATTATGAGGTTAATTGATGAAAATCTTTGCCCATCCGCTCTTTCTTTTTTTTTCTTTATTTACACCTCTTTTCTTACACAGACTGGCAACCTCAAGGATTGGGTATCCTCAATTTTTCTGGCTCTTGCGGATATTTTTCGAAGGTAATTTAACCTACGTATATAGACATATAGACCTTCGTCTTATTACGCCACGAGTTTTGAATGTGTAGCACATTGCGTGGTTGATTCGGAAAGTGTGTAACTAATTGCAACTAACCGTATATTTCGCAGCTTACACCGTCACATCAAAACGGTTTTGTGACACGTTATGTTGCATATATACGATAAAGAACGAAAATGGCCTATTATAAAATTAATTATTAATTTAATTGAGGTACACAATCGTGTGATATTGCAATTATTTTGATTTATGTAACGTAAGAAACGTAATATGTTCTATTTCGTATTTTTGACCGTATTCATGTTTTTAAATTTTCAGTTTGTTTTTATACATACGTAAATCATTACATAATTCACTTTTAGTGATATTCTATTTGTGAATAATAGCTATGCTCATGGTATAAATGTTTCCGTTTACCCGAATTGACCATTTGTGCGTGAAAACGTTCGTTTCGCACTAAGTCCAATTGATTTTTCAGAGATTTTAAGTGCAAAATGTAAGGGAGAGTATTGTAACTGCTAAACGCCGTGCTAAATTAAATACTTTGACACGTAAAAATCTTAAAACAGAAATATGCGGATTAGTCACCTAGCTTCACGACAGATGTAGATATGGATGATTTTCATGTTTATGTGTAAATAAGTTGTATACCCCAGGAAAATATGGTGTCTGAACTATCAGCACTCTTACGATCGTAGAACCAAGACGTATAAAATGTTATAATTGTTTTAATATTCCTCACCAGAACATGTTACATTGACACAAATGTATACAAATTTACAATAAATTTAAAATATTCACCGCAGTATTTATCTCTCATTGTTAAAACTTCAGTACCAAATATTCCACTTCCTTTTGAAAAAAAAAAAAAATCTTGACAAGTGTACATAAATTACCCTTTATTATTGTATTGATTATTTGGAAATAATGTTATAATTAAATTCAAAGCAAAAACTGAATAGTTTAAAAATATTGTTATTATGATATAATTAATAAACAAAAATTAGGGCTAAACATCACTGTTTTACGCCAAAAGAAAGATAATAATTTAAAATAATATGAATTCTTTAATTTTAATAAATATGGGATGTCAATTTGAGAATGACGGAATGAGTGACAGTTCGACGATGACCGCGCAGGAATCCTGTTGCGTTCGGAATTAAGTCCTTGCGCTACCTATTTGTACATAGCGATATTACAATACAATACGCCGCTCAAATATTAAATAAATCGGCCTGTTGTAATTGCAAATGATAACTTGCGCAAGGCGAAATGCTATTTTAAAAATTATTCGATGTTTCTTTGTACTTTTGTATTTTTTTCATTGATAAATGGGTTTAAAACTTAATTTATTGTGGCCACTTATGTTTTGTTGTTACAGAATTACATTTTTCGATGATAGCTCTCTGCAAGTAGACGGTATATGTGGTTGTTAAAGTTGGTTATTAAAGGTGGTGGTAGTTCTGGTAGGTCGTCATCAAAATTGATATAGCGAAATAGCACTATATGTTCACTGTATCTCAAATTAGTGTTGTGCACGATTTGAAAAGTTGCCAAAAACGCGAGAATGCAAGTAAATTTATTTCACGTTGCTTTCATATTATGTCATTAGCACTGCTTAGTCTAATTTGGAAAGAAGTTGCTTGTGGACTGATTTGAACTTATTCTTTTAAATTCCATTAGAAGATATGTATTACTTCTAAAGGCTATTTTAGCCTTGTTTCGACGACTTTAAAAAAAATGTAGTAAAATCTGTTCAAACATCACTAATGATGATTCAATTTTTTAGGTTTATAAAGAAAATAATATCATATACTTAATTTTTTATTTACAATTTTTACAAATTTCTTTACAAAAATTAAATGCTTAATGCATTTTTGGAATGTAACCCGAATATTTACACATTTTTTAATGTTATGGCAGTGGGGGTTGATATGTTAATTGCTTAGAGTTTCAGAGAAAATGAGGCTGTTAAATGTCATCGCTTAGATATTCTTGAAAGGAATATCAAAGCTAGCTTGCATTTCGAAACTCTAGCATTAAACAATTGTTATTTTGTGAGGGGACGTGTTTGAGATCTGTTCACCAGCAGTATGGGTAGTTGGGGCACGCCGCGGCGTTGAAGTTGGCCGGATATTTGGGAGCGGCGTTTGCATGTGGGCTGAAAGAAAAAAAAAACGTAATTACATAATATCAGTTGCATATGGCATAGTGTAGAATCCATACATAGATGATTATAAGAAAATAATATTACAGATCCCCAGTATATAATCCATTAGGGTAGGTAGAATGGACTTTAAGATTACATTATTCGATTGTATCGTATTCACGCAAATACGGGAACAAGCAGTCAAAGCGGTCCTAGTACTAATATTTGTGGCCGCGTACTATACATTCATAGACCTAAACATACTTGCTTGTTAACTAAGGATACACTTAATACCGTCTTTCTTTCGTACGTCGCCAACTTGGCAAGTGTAAGTTCCTCAAAACTGAACCAACTCTGCAACTCACTTTTCAAACCTAAATTTTACTTTCTCTTATTCTAGTAATTTGTTTCATTCTTAGTATAATTAGTATGCACTTACTCGACGGGCGCTACTGGCAGGATGGAGGGGTTGTAGACCCACTCGGGGATGGGCATGCCGTCGGGGGTGAAGCGCGCAAAGGTGTTGGTGTCGCAGTAGGGGTAGTTGGGGCAGACCGCGGGGTGCAGGCCGGCGGGGTACTCGCGAGCTAGCGCTACACCCGCCAACACGCACAGAACGAACTGAGAAGGAAAAAGAAGAAATTTTTAAAAACACATTTCAATACATCAGTAACCTTAGAAGTTGAAATAAACGCTCCAGTTTCGTTGCTTAATTAATGTTAAAATATTAAACAATTGTCTATATTCATTTACTTGTAACTATCTACTTAACTGATTTTGATTGATATTTTATTCATTTATTACAGACTTGATAGCACAGCATTAAATGTCCTTACACTAAACCTCTCTCATCTTAATTTTACTCTGTAACCCCACATATATATATGCTGAGTTATTACTCGCTGGCTTTCGTTTGAAACACCACTCAATGTTGCGTCAAATATCCCAATATAATAAACTTAAAATTTGTATATGTACGAGTAAATTCATTCTTTAAGTATAGCATGAGATTTTAGGACGACGCTTTCGACACATAAAACAATAAGATAAAAGAATAAGACTTGACGGATGTAACTTTCCGAAATTTTTTGAAACACATTATTCATGCACTCATTAGTATTTGATCTAATTTCATAATCTACATTCTATATTCTAATCGTTTATGGTACTAACAATTGTCTATCAATTAAAAATAAAAAGTCGAGTAAACTGCTACACTCATAATTACAAGAGTGAGTAAAAATGTTAATTGATTATTAGCGTCCTGGCACACCAAATTGTCTATTAACAAACTATTATTGCAACAAAACAAAACAAAAAAACATCCGTTAACGATGCAATTTTCGGGTGGTTATGCATCACTTAATTTGAACGTGTAACATGACACTTGCCTAAGTAATAGAATGTGGAGCACTTACAAAACTGACGTATCGAAGTCTTTATATACATCGAATCGATTAGTTTATCAGGTTAAATCGAAAGATATTTGCAACGTTTATTTCACCAAATATAATATCAGAAATTTCATATTTTTTACATTCTTTTTTTGCATCTGTCATAGAAATAGCTCTGACGGCAACATAACGGTGTAATTAGAAATTACATAGAAATTGTTATGACATATGCGGTATAAGTTGGCTATATTTTTAGTAATCTTATATTTTCTAATTTTGTCGCAAATAATTTTTATGATACACAATTGTTAGGGAATCGTATCGAGGTCTACAAATTTAAAAGTATCCTGTATTTCCTGTGTTTCGAATGAGTTTTGATTTGAAGCTGCCATCTGAGTATATAGTTAGATAGTTTGATTAGTTATAATTGAATGACATGATTTCATATTTTTAATAAATTTAATTAATACCATCGATACTGGCGAAAGAATTTAATTTTACGATATGTATACCTTTTCTTATGAAAATGTTTGACATCTTTAAATGATTGATGATTTGTGTTTAAATTTTCAGTGGAGCGAAAACTGACAATGTTTTTTTTGTTAAATATTAGGTTAACAAAAGGGAGTTTATTGAAATGTATACCTTATTACAAGGGAATAAGACATAGATGCAAATACAATACTTATTTTTAGCTACTGAACTAATTACTAAACGTTAAAAAAGTTCCCGTTACTAAATTAAGTGTAACTTTACTCGTGTAGCATATACATAGATCTACTCGTTTTTTATTCTTCGGTTAAGACGACTCAATATTATCATAACCTTTGTATATGTACGGTTTATCGTTACAGTTTAATTTTGTAAATTTATAGTGAGATTTAAAAACATTAAACGAAACGGTTTATTTTGATACAATTAAATAGTACTCAATTTATTCTATAATTAAGTGATGTGACACTAAGGAAATTTACTGAAAACTTTAAAATGATTTTTATCTAAAACAAACTCTTTCTAATGACTTGAGTATTTTTTTTAAATATTAATATTTTATGGCTATGGTCGTATGGGAGATTTAAACCAACGAACCCATGACTTGGTTTCCGTGGTCTTAATCTATTGGATACGATTTACTCCAAGTATTTAACGCAATAATTTAAACGTACTATACACTTGTCTGGTGGTGCCCACCAAATGTCTTCGTCGGCATTTAAACATAGCCCTGCGGTGGGCGCGAGCAAGGTTGAGTGGGCTTAACAGGTCGCGTGCAGTGTGAATGTGCAATGCGATCTGATACATCTTAATTACATTTAAGTAATAAATAACATGCATTTATTCATAACCTATATCACCGGGTAGGGCTCACATTCCAGCTATTTCATAGGGCTTAATTTATTGTTTGTATGTTTTGATGAATTCAATTGTATAATACACATTAATGAATCCGTTACGTGAGAAGGTCATCTTAAAATCCTAAGTAATGTAAACATTAAGATATGAGATTTTAATATTATAAAAATGAGAAATAAATCACCGTTTTAACCAAATGGTTTAGATGGTGGTTGTGTTTGATTTTTATTGTTCAGAATATTTTTTTCTCCATCATAATCATTATCTACAACAGTTTTAAAAGTGGTAATATAGGGGGGTTCCAATGGTGATATAGCCAATACTGAACAGTTTATAATAATAATAATAATATTGTAATATTATAATACGAAATTTATCGTTTATTATTGCGTTATAAAATATTTTTGATAGAACGTTAAAATGTTATTATGGGAGGCACTTATTTATTAATTTTGAATTATTAAAAATAAAAGGAGTAGTCCATTTTTAAATAAAATAAAATATATGCTGACAGTTTAGTAAAAAACCGAGCGTAACTGTCAAACGCGCGTGCTTCACTTGAGGATATTGAAGGAAGTTTGTTTCATAGTGTTGCATTTTTACAATTAATGAGTACAAAATAAATTCATACTCACCAGTTTGGCGTACATGTTGTATGTATGTATCCTCTCGACTTGACAGTGAGACTGATGCATTGTGCACGGTCGCGCGCTGTTTTATACTACGTCGCTTGAGCAGATTTTTCGACGACCACAACGCGCTCGTTTGACGTATACGCGCTAGGTCTACAGGGTTAGCAGGATATTTCGCTTCTGACAAATAAAAATCAATCCTAGGATAGACTGATAAAGATTAATTTTGCCACAATTTTGATTTTAGAATTAGGTTTATATAAGGATTTTAAAATTAGAATTAACTTATGGTAAGTTCTATAAGCGATCTGAGGGTGTAAGAATTTCATATATCATAGTTTATGTAATTGCTAATAAGTATGGTAATTCTTTGTTGATTAATCGTTAATATGGACGCTATTCACTGTTCTCTTCTATATAAAAGGCAGAAGTATAAATATGTATATCTATTTCGTACCAATTTTCTGCGAGAATGTGGTACCTTCTTTCCTGCTTGAGTAAGGCGCTACCACTAAAATATTTACTTACCCTCCTCCTCCTTAGCCTCTATCCCTTTGTAGTAGACTTTTGTAGAATAGTACGACTATTACGCTTTTCGTACTGTCTATTATGAATGGAAGGGGCAGCGATTTTCGTCAGTTTTGTTAGATCTCCTGCGTGTTGACTAGGTTGATCTTTCACACATTTTTAATTTAGGTTGGCACTTAAAAGCTAATTAATTAAGGGACGGAACAAACGGACTAATCCGGTAATAATATAAACATGGTAACGACCCGAGCTAAGGCTCCCGAGGGAGCCCTCGAGCTTAGTCACGTTTAACAAGGTTTAGGTTAAGCACCTTTTCCGCACTGATGCTTCGAGACGGTGTCTTATGCGTCCTCAAGGAAAACAACAGTGACAGTTCAGTTCAATCACAATATTTTTCTTTAATAAAGTTGAATTCAATGAAGACTAATCATCTTTATTTATTGTATTTACAAGGCAGTCGTTTAAAAATTGGTAATACCATTATAATGACTTTGCAATTTATTGTGTAAATTTCCCTCATAAAAGTATAATTGCAAAAAATGTACTTTAATAAAATTGAAATAATTTACTTGTTCTTAGATTAATATGTTAAAGCCTCAATGACAATGGGCAATAAACTTACTCATATCGATTTCACACGAGTGTGGTTCTCGTAATAAAATTCTGAAAGTTAACACCTTAGTTAGGTCCCAGTTAACAAATAGAACATGTAGTTCAAAATCCTTACTTATTCCAAATACTAGTTTATTAATTTTTGTTACTATAAGACATGGTAATAAAATGGTTGTGATGTTTGCCTTCATGTCTAAGGACTTGGATTGTACCTGTCTAGGTTATTTAGACTTAGTTGAACTCCACGTGGATTAATATTTTTGTGTGTTTGTAAAAGTAAATAAATAATTTATGTATAGTCGAAAGGTTCCTTAACAGTTGAGTATGAAATGTAATTGCTATAAGACTTTTAAGCACTAAAATAAATTCATTAAAAATACATTTTTATATCAAAAAAAAAAGAAAAAAAATACAGTTTATTTTAAGAAATAAGTTATTTAACTTGTGATTTTTTATATGAGAAGGGGGCAAACGAGCAACGGGTCACCCAATAATAAGCGATCACCGACGCCCATGGACATTCGCAACACCAGAGATTCGCAAATGCGTTGCCGGCCTTTAAGGAAAAGATTTCTTTTATTTAATTTTCTATATTATTTGAGATATTTGAGGCTTATGATTGACCCTATCGATCGATGTCATAAAAGTACAGGATGTCATTTGGCTGATTTTAGACAGATTCTGACGAGTATGTGAAGGAAGCGTATTAAAAAAATCTTTGTATTTCTATTTTTAACAATTAAGTTGTGCGCCGTTTTTAACAATTAAGTTAAGTAAGACTTGTTATTAAGTGAAGCTGGCGCAGTGGCTGGTGGCAAGACACTTGCCTTCTGCGCCGCAGGTCGTGGGTTCGATTCCCACCCAAGACAAACATTTGTGTGCATGAACATGTGTTTTTCTTGTGTGTTTGTCTTGAGTCTGGATGTAAAGACCACCGGAGGACGGGCAGCAGCGTTCTTTTCTTAGTACAGTGGAACATACTGCGATCGCTAATCCGCCTGCCAAGCGTGGCGATTACGGCACATTCCCCCCAATGATGCAGTCAATGGGGGAGGCCTATGTCCAGTAGTGGACGATCATAGGCTGAGGCGAAGGCGAAGGAAGGCGAAGTTGTGCGCAGTCATTATAGCATTAATTTTTTTTTTATTAACAAAAGCTAACACGTATAGTATGTAATATGAGAGGTACTTCAGTATTCAGCGATCCTAGCACTCACGGACGAAGAACATATTAATTGGACAAGTTTAATAATGTATAAAATGTGACATGAAATAAAATGTAATATTTTTTTATTTGACATTAAATCTATGCACCTATGATGTAACTAAATGGAAATTTATGGAATTTGATTGTTTTAATCAGCAGATAAGTCAATCAGTTGACAAGCAATTACTCTGACGGCATACTTGATTATTCAGTTTGTGTCAATTGTAAGTTACACTTACCATTGCTGACTAACACGTGTATTTTATTAGGTTATGCATTTTTTAATAATTATACTTTATTTTATAGAACATGCTGTATATTGGATCATGAGAGATATACTCGAGCAACATTGATGGCATATACCGTGTAGGGAATACTTCCTTCCACAAAATGTATAATTATATGTATATAATTATTGTATAATTGAGTAGAAACATCCTGATAAGGGGATCTGTTAAAGGCCATACTTATACATACTTTGCTAACATTGAACTGTTAAGAGTAGGCACTAATGTTGAGACAACTTGTTTCGTTTTTCCCCCCCCCCCCCCCCTTAATTTGTTATATTAGATCGAAACTTGGCATACTTGTTAAGGACCTATGATAATATATTTCAAAAATTTGTTCACGTTTTAGAAAAAAAAAAACATTTTTAAATAAAACCTCATAGTTACAGTTTGAAATAACAATACATAATGGATGTTTTGCGTGTTTTTCAGTTCTAAATTATTAATTATTTTGCTTACTGATCTAAAAAAGAATTATGTATAAATTCAAAAAAGTGTATATTTATACGTATGAATGTATATATGTGATAAATGCAATGTTTATGCCACCATATACATCTACATGTAAAACCTCAACATAGGTTCGAGTGACTCACGTGGTTGAATTATAGATGAAAACAACAAAACTCTATAAGTTATTCAGATCTACAGTCATAATTGTTGATATCCTGGAAGTTTAAAATTAAATATTTTATTACCAGTTATTTGGTGGATGTTATTGTTTACATTAAAGACAAACCGTCACATATTCTTAATTTAATTTAACGTAGAAGAAAAATATAAAATGGATGACTTGACACGGATTTATCAGTATTAGATTTTTGTAGTAGATATACATTGTTCTCTATATACCCTAAAACCCATAAAAGAGAGAGCTCCTTTACAGAAACCTATATCTGAACATACACACAGCTGGACTTATTCGCCTCTATAATACAAGAAAAGAGGTCAAAATGACACTGTTATCCTTTTTAAATCTTGTAAAATTTTGTTTTGTTGTCAAACAGGCTGAAAAACAGACTATGAATAACCCCTAACTATGTGAGTGTATTGAGTAACGACACTGGTATGCAGTAACCAGTATAACTCGATCATTGTTAGTGTGCTGTCACACTGTGTTGAAAGTATTTCACAACATTTTAACTAGTACTAGTACATGGAATTCAAAGATTGTAAAAAATATTGTAGATTTTGTCTATTAAAATATATCAGTAACACATCTAGAGTAAGTTTTCTTTTTATTTTTATGCCTTGTTTGTAAAATTGTTTATAAAATTGGTAAAAGTTATGACATAGCTTTTAGAGTCATGGTCCTAGATAAGCTATGATTTTTCCTGCATATCAGCCTTCGGGACCTGTCTCAAGGTCTAAAACGCATAAATTCTTATCGGTTACGGACATTTTTAATACCAGAATTGCTTACACTAATGTGATCATTATAATTTCTTCTCTTCTCTTTACTGTACATCCGAACCGCTGAAGCATAACTTTATCAATTTTGGTCCCACATTATTTTAAACGTATTTTGCTTTAGTGCTTGTTAGAATATACTTTCGGTCCTTTGTTTTTATTACTTGGCATCATGGTGCAGCGTATATGGCGCGACCACCGCAGTTGCCCGAACACTTCGTATTTACCGATTTTCCGCATGATCAACGACGTTCCATTTCATTGTAAGTGGACGTAGAAAAAAAAAGAAAGAAAAGAAAAACACCTTAAAAATTAATCTACTGCACTAAATCGCTCAGTGGTCGAAACTCAATAAATTCGTTTTTTTTAATCTTTTATGAAAGGAAAATATGAATGTTTATAATGTGTAATAAAATGTAAGAAGTTGTACTTCTATACATACATCTACACACACACACACGCACGCACGCACGCACGCACGCACGCACGCACGCACGCACGCACGCACGCACGCACGCACGC
>DWLR01005217.1:0-11181 GCA_018246295.1 Papilio alexanor hazarajatica
CATGCCGGTATTTGTTTTGAAAAATACCATACCAAAAGGGATTATAAAGATTAGAAGTAAGAATTATAATATAGTATACTGTAATTACTCATAAAATAAAGTTTATCATTTAAGAAAAAATCAGTTTAATTTACAAAATACGAAAAACCCCCGAAAAATTACAAAACGCAATTTTAGCGTGGAGCTGGTGGAATAAAAAAAAAAGCTTGGAGTGGAAAGGGTTAATTATATGTATAAGTAAGTTAAACACATTGCTTTGAATTCGATTACATCGGTAATTGAATGAAAAAAATGTTGAATACATGAGCTCTGTGGTACGAGTGGTGGTGACGAGTTACCGTTTGGAGGCCGGCGGGCACTTGGGCGCTGTGCGCAGCGGGCACTGGTCCAGCAGCGTCGACTGCCGCAGGGCGCTCGCCGCGGGGAACTTCGTCTCCTCCGTCCTGCTCTCCGCACCCTCGCCATCGCCATCAGCATCGCCTCTGTTATCACCCACGATGATAATTAGCTATCCTATGTTATACTCTTTTATTTTATATAGAATAAGGGAGGCAAACGAGCAGCGGGTCGCTTAACATTAAGTGAACCGACGCCCATGGACATCCGCAACACCAGAGGAACTGCAGATGCGTTGCGGGCCTTTAAGGAGGAAGTACACTCTCTTCTTAAAGGCCCCTAAGTCATATCGGTTTGGAAACAACTTAACAACCTTCCCCTTTTTCGTATCAACATCCCCCTCTTCTATATAAAATACTATCTGTTGTTTAAATTGAACGACAAAATCGAAATCTTTTTCTTATTAATGACATATGATTTTTCTGTAAAGTCAACTATTAGTTTATTTCATTTAAAGCCTACCCATTAGTTTTTAATTCAATACTTTTGTGAAAGTCTATGACGCCGATGCCGTATTAAAATTAACGAGGAAATTTGAGAATAATGAAATAAATTATATATTATGACAAATCTATGTCGGTAATACACTGGTTGACTGCACAAAAACAATCTAATATCTTAACAATACAGTAAAAGTAATGGAAAGTGTCACTTTTTAATAAGTGAAAACAAAGTTTTATCGATATTTTTTACGTTATACCAGAAATATATCCAATATTTCAAATATATGAAAATATAAAGAGCAAAAGAATAATAATATGTTTTTGCCTCTCTCGGGCTACATTAGGCAGTGGCTGACAGTAGAAAGTTCAGAAAATATATTTTGTTCAATAGCATGTATTATATTTCGAAAAAAAATATATATATTGTATATTTTTTAAGCATTTTAAGATAAAAAAGAGATACTTGAGAAGATACTTGTGTTCAACAATAATATTTAAATAAAATGACATCCAAAATATTTTAGTCTTTGACAAAATTCTTAAATTTTATTCAATTCTGGACAGTAACAAAGTATTGCTGCATTTGTTCAGTCAACAATTGACACTAAAGTTAAAACCAAACAATTCGCGGTATAATTGTTTGCCGGCGTAAGTTGGCGCGTAACACAAACACCATAAATGGGCGGCCATTATAGCCAGATGCGATGACACCACACCCGGCATGTGTGGGGAAAGTACGCACTTTCGCTGGGAGCTGCTCTCTCTGTTTGTGAATTGATAAATGCATACGAAATTCGTATGTGGGAAATAATCGATGCGGTATCGGTAAAATGACTTGTTTGCTTATATGTGAAGAATGCGTATTGTTGTTGTCGTCGTTTTGAAAAAAAGTACGAGTCGAGAAAATTGGTAAACTCGATTGTTAATTTTTTTTTGAGATCACGAAAGCATCAAAAGCCTCAAAGCCCTCAAAGCTAGCCTATCTAAAAAGATTTTTAAGATATCCCTTAAGTTAAGGGGGAAGTAGCTGGACATTTTTAATTATTTCTAGTTATTACGACATCATCGGATTATTTAAAAAAAAAGATTGCAGATTACAAAGTAGAAATAGCATTATGTTGTCTTCTTAGCACTGTCATTATCCGGCTTTGTGTATTTTTTTTTCTAGCAACAAGAAACTTTATTACTAGTGTTTTCTCTTTCGAAGGTTGTATGTCTTCTTTTCAGTGTGGTATTTCAATGATATTAATATTTGAACTTAAAATCTACAGACACTTGGGTTGAGAGGATAAATATGGAGACAGAAGCGCCAAAAACCGAATTGTAAAGAGTACTGACTCTGAAACGCGAGGCCGTGGGACGAATCCGTCATTCGACTGTTGTCGTGAACTCTAATTTAAAACAAGTTTAAGCTTACTTGGAATAGTTCAAAGAAATATTTATACACTATTGCTATAATCTACTTATAAAAGAAATAGCTTCGGCAGTGACTTTAATGAGGTAAATACAATGATTTAGATTTATTGCTGATTTAGAAACGTCGCAACATGTGAAAATTATTGGTTATTCCAACACTCTTGTGGCAAATTAAAGAAAGTACGACAATGCGCTATTATGTTCATGTAAAACTCTGAATAGTACAAAAAAAAAATAAAAAGGTAACTTCAAATTTTTTGCTGTCGAAAAACAGTAACAATGACAAAATTCGATTTATAAGCCGTCAAAATATGCAGCTTCGCTTTTCAAATTAACGCTTATTGCCAAAAAAATATAAATTATATGACAATGGATAAAAAGTTATGTCTATAACTCTATAACTTTGTCATTTTTATGTTATAAATTCGTAGTAGTGAATGCCATTTTAATAAAACTATAACCATAAGTACATATACAAAAATAGTTCTTTAGAACAAAGTTAGCCACAAAAACTCCACCACATCAGCCTATAATCGTCCCCTGCTGGAATTAGGCCTCCCCCATTGATCATTATTGGGGGGAAATGTTCCATAATCGCCACGCTTGGCAGGCGGGTTGACGATCGCAATATGTTCCACCGTACTAAGAAAAGGACGCTGCTGCCCGTCCTACGGTGGTTTTTACATCCAGACACAAGACAAATAGACATGTTCATGCACGCAAATGTTTGTCCAGGGTGGGAATCGACCCCACAACCTGCTTCTTACTGACTTATCTCCTACCTTGCTTACATTTACAGTTTTTGTAGGCAAAAAATTCAATATGATATATTTTAGTACAAAAAGATTTAAATAACAGAAAACAACAATACCAATATGATATTTCAGCCGCCGGCATAAAATAAAAAAAATATCAGTCAATCTTCATTCAATCCAAGTCAAGTCAAGTCACTGTCTTAGTCACTGTCACTGGTCAGTCATAACGTAGTCATGGATTGTCAAAAGTCGAATAAAAAAGTCAAAATTCGTATTCCGAACGGTCACAGTTTGAATTTGGCGCGCGTTGGCGTGCGTCGGGCCGCCATAGCGGCCGCGCGTAACTGTCTAGAGGGGATGCTCGCTCGAAGTTTTATACTTCCACTTCTACCCCACGTCCTATCGCAATTTCTCATGTTGACAAATAAGTGCAACGGAAGACCTCTCGGATTCAATTATACAAACCAAGTTTATTTTCGCAAGCAATAACCAATTAATTATTCACGCTAAACAAGCGTCAATAAATGGTGACTCTTAAATAAGATAAAAGTAATTGAAGGAAGACTTGAATATATCTTGACTTGTTTATTTTTGTTTTTAATGTTACTAGTAGTAACAAAATTTAATGGAAGAACATATATTTACTCTAAAAGTATGCAGGGTACAGTAAATCTGATAGTGCATATTTTTTACATATTTATAAAAGAATTTTTTTAAAAGAAGGGGTCAAACGAGCAACGAGTACCTACACATTGTATTTTATGTAAACTTGATAACAAACTTTTGTTTTTATCTATTTACGAGTAACATATACATATATTATGTAAAGGCAAAATAGTTTTGTATCTGTTTCTTCTTCGTCTGTCAGTTGATTTTCCTTTGTTGTTTTATATGTTTCTGACGTGCTTTATGCATGTTTTCATCATTGATCTCAAACTTTAAGGGAGCTTACAAAGAAATTTAAGTGCTAGTTTAAGGTTTTACCTCTACCTAAGTGTCACCTAAGGTCCATATCGTTTACAGGCCTGTCTTAGGTAGTCTGTAAACGACATGGACTTAATTTTATTTTTAATTCTTTTACGCCCTCTAGCGACCAAATTAAGCAACTTTGAAAGTTATTTTATGTTTAAAAAATGAAATACGTTGTTTGTTTTGTGTATTCTTTTACTACGCCTTATTATTGAATTTTTACGTTTGCATTTTACGAAACATACATGAAATTTGTAAAAGTTCAGTGTAGCTCATCTACGATGGTGTCAATTAGGACATTTAAATTTGATATTCCTTTTTTTGAAAGTAAAATTATGTAATCAATGACAGTATGGAATTAAGTCTAGGTTAAATCGTAATTAATTTGTTTTTAGCAACTATTCTTTTAGAAACAAACTTTTGACACCATAATTATCGAACACATTCTCATACAATTTAAACAGCTTGATTAAAACAAATTAAAACATTTCGCTGCCCTTCGCTGTCATCACGTGATGGTTATGATACGTCAACGTCATTAGCGGCCACTAATGTTATATAGCGGCTTATAAAAGCACTCCGTTTCACGAATGTGTTCTTACTTCATTATCAATTTAAACTGATCAGCATTAAAATCATATTATTAATTTAATTTAATATTCGTATAAAAATGTCGCATTTGAAGATTTCGTTTGTCGATACGGTTTTTTGTAAATTACATATGCTCATATAATTATTATGACTTGAGTAAATAAAAACATGTAACGGTAAAAACATTATGAATAGTACTTAACAATAAAAGATACGTAATTAGGAACGAGTAGAGGTCGTTATTTTTGTTTGCAATTTAGATAACAAATATTCCGCTAATTGATATTTTCATCCGTTTTTGGCGAGGTTCTCGTTACCTCATTCAATTCATCAAATATCGTTACTAGTAAATTGATCCAAGCTGATGCGTATTGTGACACTTAGTTGCAGACATAATTATAGCTTAACGATCAGTTCTCGTTGGCTGACAACTGATTATCAAATTGTAACTATTAGAAATACATCCATCGACCCACTGCCATTCATCGTAGTTCCAATATTTTCAGCTATGGATAGTCGGAGGCATTTCGGACGGATTTCATCTCGTTGAGAAATGTATTAGTTTAGATACAGCTGTCGACAAAGCAGCAGTAAGTTACGGAATGAAATAAGTATTGTTCACAGTTCACAGATCGATGGCGATGTTATTTGCGAAACTGTTCCTAATTTAGTCGACGTTTTTACTGTGAACCTTTAAATTGCATTATGATATTGTTTTATTTAATCTTATTAATGAAATTAAGATATTCTGTTGGTGTGGGTTCTACCATTAATGTCTTGTATTAGAACTTAATTCACAGGGTAATGATGAAAGGAGGGGAGGGGGATATAAGCAATAGTTAATTTAATGAACCCGAATGACTGTACCCCTATGACACTCCGGGACTCGAATCGAATGACACCTCACGTTTCAAGTGAAAGCTTCTTCTCCTTGATCACAATGGAACGGACATACAAAACACTTCGTAACAAAGTAACAGCCCTCTTGTCAGTGGAACAAAAGATTTCTTTTTAGTTCATTCGTCATGTTGTTCCAAGCTTCTAGTTCACTCAGTTGATATAATTATATGCATTGTAAAACTAATCACAAGCTGTCACACTTTTATAATCTTAAAATGATTCACTCTGTGTTGCCTAGCAAATGCTACGCAAATGCGTAGTAATCATTTATTAGTAACAGTAACCCAGCGAGTGATGTCCATCGTAATCGGTTTCTTGTTGCTTGCTAATCGTTCAATTATAACTGCATGCGATAGTATTGCTCAGTGTTGCTATATGTTTAAAATTTACCGGATTTGTATCAAATAACATATTGTTTTGTACTGAATTCGTCGTAGTTTTTGTCACGTGGATAAAATGTGTCGAACTCAAAAGATTTCTAAAGCTTTTTTTTGGTGATAATTGTGATAATGTTTTCTTTTTTGAGGTTTTTAAAATGTTGTATATTATCACATTTAATTTTTGGGTACCACTATCGTTATGATCATCTTGACCGTTTTACATAATTTAAAATAAATCAAAATATCAAGTTTCTCTAAAAATAAAAAATAAAATAATTGTAAAGTTATTTCCACAAAGTTAACTAACTGCTTCACTGCTATCGCGTGTCTGTAGAAAACGAACAGGTTTTTATATCCGTAATGCGATAAAAGATATCCGATTTGAGCATGGAAAGAGCGCGTAAAAAGCCAATATACACAAGCGCCGGAAATGAACTAGCGATGTTTTTCTTCCTTTAAGTTTCAATAGTGACGGGACTGAGTTTCTCGAGGAAACAGAACTGTTGTCGGTTTTTACGCGGTTTTTAAAACAGTTTTATTGTATAAACAAAGATTTCTGTTTGTTGCAAAAAGGTTTGTGACGATTGGTTCTGTTGTAGTCAATATTGTTTATTTATATTATACCATATTTTTAATTACATTTACAAAAATAGTTTTTTTTTCAATTACATTTTTTAGTTTCAAATTGCAAGTCGAATTAAAATTTGAAACTACAGTTTTTGATTCTTTTTTTGCTCTTGAGCATGATTTATTGCATTGAATGTATTTAAAAAAAAAAAAAAAACTTTAGACGTTGTTAAAATATACCGCTTAATTGTTCTTATGTTATTTGTAAATATGCTACTGTCGTCTTTGTTTATAAATCAAAGCTTCAAAACACTAATTATACTTGTATTTGACGTTATGAATGGAATTTGTGAATGGCGGCCACGTACACGTCGATTCATCCAAGATCCAAGATGGACCGATCTTTGTAACGATGCATTAGGAAAGCCTACGCCCCGGAGTGGAAATTTATTACTCCATACGACGATAACAAATAGTTACAAGAGCAGTAACGAAAGATAGCGTTTTGGTCACAGATCGTTTTAACATCTAATTTCTTCAATAAATTTAAGAAAACTGTGTCCACATTACATGATTTATATAGATACTTAAAGTATACTTTATTTTGATTTGTACATATTGTTTTTATGTTATAAAACAATTCCCACCGAGAAACATTTAAGGTCAAATACAATTTCGTTTGTTTGATGTGTTATTGGAGTTAAAGATTCTGCTCATTTTAACGAAAGATTAATGATAGTTTAAGGTCAGTTTTAAATATTTTATATTCTTGTGTAATCTTTTTTTCGATAGATCAATGCTGTAAATAATTTATAATTGAGTATGGAATTAATAGAGATTTTAAAACATTAATTTATAGAGGTTTTAAAATAGATATAAACTGCTACATTATTATTTGCATTTTTTGTTGTTCAATTCAAATAAGTTAAATTTCTGGAACAATATGGCAACGTCACCTGTTGGGTTTGTGAATCCAAACCATTCCATAACCCACTCAAACACAAAAAAATCTTAACAAAAATATTTAGCGATTTAGGATAGGTTTAGTGACATATACGCGTAGAACTGAAAGCTGTAGCCCAGCTCAAACTTTCTACTAAGTTATAGGCTGATGCAGAAACATGGCATCCTGTATGAAACATGATAGCATAGCGTGTCGCGCCGTTTCCTCATGCGTCGTAGAAAGCGAAACGGGCCGTTGCACTTTAAGTTTCGCTTTTTATTGTAATTGAATAAAACTAGTATGTTCTATAAGGTAATAATCAGATAGCTATCTCCTTTGACTAACTATACACAAGTCTATACTTGATTTATTTTTATTTCTAGACCTAATCCCATGGTGGTTGAAATTGACCAAAATTTATGAGATTTTTTGTATTAAAGAACGTGAACATCACACGTATAATTAAATGTAATGTTTTTGTAATATTTTTTTGAATTTTACCAGAAAAAAACCGGTTTCAAATTTATATAATATCATTTATAAGCCATTAAGTCATTTATAGCTATGGTACGTTTTATTACAAATCCATTAAACCTAAACAATGCTTGTCTTAAATCTGCCAATATGTCAGTTTTCGGAACCCAAGGTTGAATTGGACCCACTTGCGAAATCCAATGGGGACTGGGAATGGACACACAAGCGAATTGGGAATCTCCTCCTTTTTTGAAGTCGTCGTGAACTTTAAATATGTCAATTTGTTACACCTGTATGGGTGCAATGTTTTTACCAATACCCGGAGTGAAGTGTGTAGAAGTTTTAGGTATTTTATTCATTAGGATTTTGTGTAAGGCGAAGAAGACAGAAGAAGAGGAGTGTATTGACACTAGTACGCTTATGTTGTGCTACCCGTGCGTAGCCGGGTGTCTCGCTAGTAGTTAAAATGCACTCACGCCCGTAATCTAGTGGGGTAGGCAGAGATTACGATTAGTACATAAATATTTATAACTTAATCACATTCGAACTTCGGATTTCTAATTTATTAGTTTGCTGTAACAGGCCGCAAGGCATAACATATCAGCAGTAATCTTGACTGTCAAATATTTAATCTAGTGAAAGTGTTTACGGCCTACGAAATATTAAGTATGGTCTCTTAAAATCATATTGTGAAAGTTTTGCTTATATAAGTATTATGAATTAAGTGACGTTTGACGGACTTCGAATGCTTCTCACAATATTTTGTATGTATTATTGGATAGTCTTCCTTCCAAAATAATTGCTATATCTGCTGCTGTGCAGCAATGTGTTAATTTAATATCAGTTTTAAGGGGCAAATAAGAGAATTCATTTTAGAGATGTGCATGACAAAAGAGATAATAATTAATAAATTTACCTAATAACAGATAGAGCCTTAATTCATTTACAAATTCTTTCACTTTATAAATAATAATAAAAAAGATAAACCCGACTGTAACCGTATGGCACTCCATCCTTGGAGACAGAGAAACCCCTCTTAACCTTCATGAGGTCTTTAATTTTACAAACGTTGCCGTGCTTTGGGTCAGATTTGACCCAGTAGTAGAATTAAACTGAAAAATGGACAAAAAATAAAGCTAAAAATATATAATGGATTTATTTGACATATATATTTATTTCTACAGAATTACTATTCATTTTTATATACATTTTAATGTTATACATCTAATATAAAAAGAATATACTATGTTGTAAAACATTTATATAAAAAGTGACTGAGCAGTATATAAAAAAAAATTAAATGAAATTATATCTTATTACACTGGGTGCATAGAACAACTATATTAGAATGTTTTTACATACGAATTTCTTATAGTCTATACATATCAAAGGTCAGTTTATTGTCAGTTTTAGCACATAGTTGGCAACGACTTCTTTTGGGAGCCTTTTAGCTGAACAAGTGTTGTTTTTGTCTTGTTTGGTCGAAGTTGATGGACATTATCACTAGGTTGACGAAGCGTTTTTGCAATTTCTATTGAAAAGGGTGCCCTCAGTAATGCTTTCCTGTTATTTATGTACGGTGTCACCAATTGCATACCTAAGTTTTCCAAATAGTGTCGCCGTTTTGCTAGGCAGCCTTCCTTCCAGCTGCTATTGGCAGCCGTGAATAATATGAAAGCATTGTAGGCTGATATGTCTACCATGTTACTAAATACCACTTGAGGCCACCGTTTTGTTTTTCTTTTGCAACTGTAACAGGAGACAGCTTTATCCAGTGTATCCACGCCACCCTTACATTTGTTGTAGTCTAAAATTATCACAGGCTTTTTGTCTGCGCGATTACTCACTTCTAAGCTGTGATGCAAAGTGCTGAGAAGATTCACCGACTTATTTTTTTTTTTTTTGGGTATGTAAGAAACAAGTGTAGTATCTTTGGTAAAAGCAAAACATGATGAATGTAACAGTCTTCCCTTTGTTGCTACTATTTCAATATAGTGTGTATCAAAGGTGGAAAGAAAAATAAATCAAAACTGGATTTTTCTTCTGAGGTGATCCTTCAGCAAGAATAGCGTGTCAATCCTGGTGTCAAGTTTATCTTATCTTTGGAAGCTTTGCCGCAAGACTGTGTGACAGGGTTTCTGGAATATTGTATTTGCCCATTCTTTGACGTCATTGTTGGCACAAGCACTGATTCACTGTCACTATCCGAGCTATCAGATGGTTCAGCTTCTTCGATATAATCTTCTGTTTCAGAACAAGATTCATTACTATCCGACATTTGATCTAATAACACCGCTTTTATTTGTCTATCATTTTTTATAAGCAAATAACGTTTTCAACAATGTAAACTTACCTTAGTACCGTGTTGTTGAATTGATGTACAATATAACACTAAGATTTGTGTGGATAGAACAAAAGAACGTCTCATTCAAAAAGTTATGCGAAACATAAACAATTTGAACGATAACAGATGCACTGTGCGTTTATTATTAGTTGAGGTCAATTCTGACCTGAAGACCGTTAGAGTAAAAAAAAATCATATGTGGAATATTTTAATGTTTTTTGATAAACTTATTCCAATAATAAGTAAATTGAAGTGAATAATTAAAAGTCATAGAATATTAAACTCCTTGAACGCTTATTTTCTGAGAAAATTACATTTATATACCAAAATGGGGCAAAATTGACCCGAAGACCTTATGAAGGTTAAACCGCTTAGGGTCTCGGAGATCACAATGGGGCGGATGAGCCTTGATTTAAATTTTCTTTTAACAGTTGAATGAAAGAATACAACAATTACAATTTCATTAAAATTTCGTTTAATTCATGCGTTTTAAAGCTATACTATTATAATGATATCTTCACTTTAAATGTCTGTATCTTTAGAAATCGGAGACATTGTTACTTTTTCCGACAACTTTTTAGAGTATCTTTTAGAAATGTATCAATGTAATAGTAATAGCATTTAAAATATTATTATTACACGATTTGCCAGCGAAAGCCAAAGAAAGAGCTGCATTACGCCGGCGATAGCACTGCATCCCAATGCAGAGAGAGATCGTATAATGCAAGGCTTAGTGCTTTGTAGACGTTTATATTCATCCGGTCATGCTTCTCAGATTAATGCATACGAAAAATGCTAATTCGTTATCTAAAAATCTAATTACGTAATGACGTAAAACCGTTCTAAAGTTTTCGCTTTCTTTGTGGTTTATGTTGAAATGACTAGGTGATTTTTATCTTTATTTTGTTTATATTTTATAAACTATAAGGTTGGCAACTAATAAACCCGCCATCTCACAGTACAAGATTATTTTATTTGTTAGAGAACTAAATACAATTATTTC
>DWLR01005218.1:0-11177 GCA_018246295.1 Papilio alexanor hazarajatica
ATATATATATATATATATACATCATAGTCATTCATGCATGTATTTGTATATTTTTATAAATGCCAAAGCTATATTCCTGTGTATTGAAAATTCCAAAAAGTAAAAAAATAACGGAACTATTCTCTCGTTGGACGAAGGACAGACAAAAATAATAATGACTACCCACTACAAATATAATAGGCTTACATAACACACCTCGGTTACCTTGAGTTGCAATGTACTCAACCACTATACACAAATATACGTAACTAACGCTTAATTTTGAAAAAGTTTTTTTTTTATTTTGAATGTGGGGTCTTAATTATATTTTAACAAAATTTTTTGCAAATATAAAGACATGATTTCAAAAGAAAATCTGGGAGAGCAAAATTTTGGTAGAAGTTTCAATTACAATGAGTTAAGATTGAATTAATGTGATAGGTGGCGCACTGACGATCCAATAGGTTTTCGCAGAATACACCCACTGGTGGTCACTCGTACCACGGACGGTGGGGAGCCGTCAGCAAATAGTTGAGCAACCACCCTATCCGTTCAGCATTATAACAGGGATAAAATCTTTGTATTACTTGCCTTTTATTATGTTAATTTCTCCGTTTTTCGCTTGAAAATGTCATTATGTTATGTGTTGTGTTGATTGGACGGATTAAATGAATTCATTATTATCAAACCTAAACACCCGCCTACCGCTGCTAACGGGATCAGCGGATTGGGGTATATTCATTTTGGACCTCCAGCAAGAAAGAATATGCCAGAAAGGTGTTGCGGATGTCCTTGGGCGTCGGTTCACTTAATGTTAGGCGACCCGCTGCTCGTTTGCCTCCCTTATTCTATAAAAAAAAAAAAAAACGGAACATAAGCCGAGACTAAAGTAGTTTTTAGGAACATGAACTTTAACTCGCTCGAATTCCGTTTAAATCGCATCACTATTTTCTATGCCAATATTTGTATGAAAGGTAATGTTGTTTGTTAATCGGGCTTGGTCTGCTGAGCGCTTTCTTAAGCTTTCTTCCGAGACAATTTAGTGTTAGCATTTGTATTAAGTAAGGGGTTAAAGTCCGCTACGCGTGGTTTAAAACGCGTCGACATGTTGATGCCTCTTCAAAATAGTTGTAATCAACGATTATATATTAGGAACATTCATTATCGCTTGCCATCGTAAGATGCTACTAGAATTACTGTAATCATAGTAGTCACAGTGCAAACTAGACACAGACGCTGACGTTTACTTAGTCTCCAAAAATGCATAGCGTTGTATATGTATACTAGTTTATCAATACTTTTGTTTTATGCGACAAATTGTTTCTGGCGATTAATAATAAATAAATATTTCAATTTCAATCTTTGCCTTAATGTTGTATTGTGATTTACGAAAGCTTAAGATTATGAGATTTTGCCGCATAGGCGAGATCTAGCAGGTAAAGTTATTCGATATCTCAAACAGGTATAGGTGATTCATGCCATAGGTACCTACTGCGCCTTCGCATTCCAATCATTTTAAGTAAGTCTGTAGGTTATACAAGCAACAATTTAGCCTAAAGTAAAACCAAAAACATTTTTCTATGACTCGAATTACTAAATGGGTCCAATAAAAAAATTATAACCACGTCGCTCCAAGGTCGCCCTTATTCTGGCCATAGAAGTTAGACCCCAAATTTCTCAACCTAGCAAACTTGGTATTTAGTTAATAATATTCACTATGTTAATAGTTCTAAGTGGAAAAGAATTAAATACGAAAATATGCAAGATTAATATACCGATAAGAAAACATTTATACAATTGAACTAAAGGAAGTAAAAAAATAAGGAATTTAACTGACAATGGACATTAATACACTATCGAGTAATCTAACTTTGCGTGTTCAAAATAATAATTTTGTCGGTATACTATTTAATTATTATGTGTATGTGTAATACGCTTTCCGAGTTATGGCCTTCGCTCCTTCGGCGCCATTTTATTTCAAAACATGTTTAAACTTTAATTAACCTTAGTATTGTAGCAGCCTACCTACAATAAAAAATATCTTGTTTTATATAGAGTCAATTTATTAACTTCAATCTGACCACTAGAACTAAGGTTTGATAAAATGGTGTTAAGACAAATCGTAAAATATTTTATCTACCCTCTAGAGTTATGAAGAACATAAAGAACTTTATTAATATTATCTGAAATATCCTTGCCATAGTCCTATGAAGCCATTGGACTTACTATTTTTGATCACCGGTGTAAAGTGGTCTTCTGCGCACTTCTACCACTCGTTCTATGACGTTAGAATTCTAAAGCAAAAGTAATAGCTAAAGTAATATGCTTATATTCTATGGCTACGTGCCATAGAGGCGCCAAATTGCTATCCCGAACTCCACATGACTGAAATCGAGAAAGCCGGGTACTGCTTTTTTTTCGCAGTCCAATTGGATATTGGATAATTTGCGTAATTGGTTAAGAAGCTGTTTTGCGTACACACGCCTCAACAGTTAATTCGCCACTGCTCATATCTTTAGAAAACTGCAAGCAATTCCTGACTATGACCTACTGGCATAAACATATAATATGTAATGCTATTTGTCAGTGATTAATAAATTCTAGAAACTATCTTCTCGAAGCATAACATGCGCAAAGACCATATTAAAGACACGCACACGAGCAGGTACGATGATTCACTGTTAATGTTGGCTTCGATAGATCGAGGTGGAGCAATATGATTAATGGATGAATAAGCTGAAAACAGTCTAACAACTGGTGAATGAATACAACAAATTTTACCCAGACATCCATTGTAATTAGAATGACACATGACAAGGAGAGTTCTAGATATGAATGTCGAGGGATACTTCAGTAGGGGTACGCCTAAGAAAATATGGATGGATTGCGTAAAAAATGACATGGTTAAGGAGTGACATTTGAAATGACAAGTGATAAGTCTATGTGGAAAACGAAAATCTGATGTGCCGATCCCACATAAAGTGCGAAAAGGGCAGGAAAATGATGACATACATTTTAATTAATGGTTCCTTCCCACAGTATGGCAAGAATACAAATTATATAAGATTTATAAATAAAAATGAAATTTAATTTTGTATGATTTATTTAAGCGACATTAAAAAAAACTTCGCTCTGACTAGAAAAATCCAATAGGCAAAACAAGCTACCAAATGAACGAGTCTTTGATTGTACACCATTTCATTTTCATTAATAGAAAAAGTACTACATGGTTAATTAAAAAGCTTTAACATTATTTATGTATCCATAAAAATGAAAAACTAAATAGTTATCTATGATTTCCTTCAAATCACAAACATCATGTAAAAGATGCACTATATCCAATACTTATAATAAATACAAAATTGTTTTATTTGTCACTATAATTTGTAAATTAAATTTCTAAAAACTAATGTTCATGACAAAAAAAAATTAACAAATTCTGTCGTGTCACAATTTTTCTTTCTTCGTCAAATTTATTTCTTCTTAGTTATATTGTTGTACATAAAATAACAAATCTAGAAAAAGAGGTATTACCAATTAATCGGTATTAAGTTAAATATATCATTTATAATTCCATTTACTAATAAAACGCATTCATTGAAATAGCTTCCAATTCTAATAATTGGTTACGTTGAATAATGTCGAATTTTAACGATAACTTAACCTATTTTAATACTGCTAATCCTAAAAATGCTCTTGTGTGAAAGACAAAAAATTATTTGTAATATTCAACTAAATTCGACATCTATATACATTTTATACAAACAAGACATTACATTGATAATTATAGTTTTTAATATTGATATCATGTAACTTGAATTTTTAGAATTCCAGAATTAAAAATTGAGCGTCTTTATTTTAAAGAAGGAATGCATATGAATGAATGTCAATTATTCCTCAAAATTTACATTTCCAGAATTATGTCCTATTAGAATATTTGGATTACTTTTGTATTAAAATGACAATTTTCTTTATGAAGCTGTACAAAATTTAATTACCAATAATTCCAGCAATTTTTTTGTAACATGATACAGAAGACTGTTGTTATCTGTACATTATGTCAATTCTTGAATGTTGCCGCAATAAAAAAGTATAGAGAACAGAATCACAAAATCTTTGGCTCTATGGTATTTAAACAGTAGGCCATTAAATAACAATTATAATAAATAATAAAAATTGTAAGTGCATTTAATATTGCAGTTAAAAACTGCCTAGTATATCACTTTTTGTTGTAAAAGAAACAAAATAACAGATCCTATGGATCAATTTCATTCATAACTTTCAATAAACAAACAAATTGAACAATAATTTTTATCCTAATTGTACGCCTTGTATCCACGTGTTCAAGTCCTGTGTTCCCGGGCAATCCAATGCATTTTCCTGAGCTTCATCTGGAGCTAGCAAGCGGCGGGCTGCAGTCTGACCTGACAAGTATGCACCGTGCACTGTGGAGTAGAAACTACTGTGTGTGTGCTCACCCGCAAACAGCAATGTCGGCTGGAAATAAAATGTTGCACATCACTTGTTAAATAAACAAATGTAAAAAAGGAAGCCCATACACGCAGCATAGCATCATACAAAACTATTTTATTATTACACAAATCCACTTAGTCACTATGAAAAGACATCTTGATATACATATATTCTATACACACATTCAAATAGGCTGGTCATTTTCTATTAAATTAATATAGACACCCGCAATAAGACAAAGAGTTGCAGATGCAATGCCTACATTAATGGACAGTGAAGAGAGGAGAAGCAAAAAAGAAGTATTTCCTTTTCCTATTTGTCAGTTTACATACATATGTATGTAAACTCAATTGCAAAAAAAATCGGGCATTTATGATTTCAAAGCGTAATTAGGTTTTATTACATTCTTTGTCTTTCATTTCCCCAATATGATCAGAATATTATTAATTTGAATAAAGCTTTTGATAGTATTTCAACCTTAATAATCAACTTATTCACTGTGAACATGATTAAGTTAAAAAAAATCATGATTGATTTTTTTTTAAAACTTAATAACGCATGTGGCCTCCTCTATCTGTGATGATGGCTGACAAGATGGAATTTGAATTTGGAATACATTTTCCAATATGCCAGGATGCTAATTATTGATGCCAATAATATTTCCTCATACATAAAACCTCTTTATTATTAGTCCTTTTTTAGTTATAAAGAAAAATTGTAAGCACTCGTTTTTTTTGCAAAATAGTTTATATATGTAATATTTAATATATATAGTAGGTACATGTAACCATATTTTGGTAATCTGAGCCAACTAGTATTGTTTATTTTATTACATACCTTCTTATCATGAACATTTTTAAATAATGGTTGCGCCAAGCTTTCAATATCACTTTGACTAGCACCAACAGCAATTGCTGTGTATGATCCTCTTGTGTAAGGCTGCTTCTTCCAACTTGTGCTGTGAAATATATACAAATAATTGTCAAAAATAGTCAAACCAAATTGACACAATAAATCTATAATTTATATTTTAATATAATAAAGCTGAAACATTTGTATGTTTTCTTTTTAATCTCAGAAAGGACTGATTGCATTTGATAAATTATTTTACATCTAACAGCCCTTTTATTAAGTCTAATCTAATGGGGTGATGGGTGAAACTGCTGGGCACCAGATATCTAAGATACCAGCTGTGCCCAGTATAACAGTAGATATAGCAACTAAAAATATATTGACTGTTGAGAATATGAAGTAATGTTATATATTTTTATAAAATTGATAGCTTTGAATGTCTTTGGGTAAATTGACCCTACTCATTTACCATACTACTATATGCATATGTACTAAAGTATAAACATAAAGATTAATAAAAGATGTTATCTATAAGACTTCTTACAATATGACTCGAGACATATTATTACTGAGTATACAATATATAACTATCATTTTATAAGATAATATTAAGTCTTAATAAAATATACCAACCAAACACATCTTTGTGGCTCTGGTACAAAAGGATCATTCAAAAACTTTCGTAAAATTTTTGTGCATGTAACAGCTACTTCATCCATAGAGAGAGTTACCATATACTCAGCTTCTTTGCCAGATATCCAGCCCAGCAGTAATGTCTCAGACACTTTACTAAAAGAGTAAATTTTTTTATACCAGGACTGTGATAGGTCTTCTGGACATGAAGGAGTCTCCCAAAGAAGCATAATTTCTGTAATATCAGGATTCAAAAATGGCCTCTCATACTCCAAATATATTTTTTCAACTGCACTAAAGAGTAGTCTCTCTATAGATTCCATTTTGTACTGCGGTAATGCTGGCTCAAACAGTGTATTTGCATGATCTTTTAAAACACCCAAAGGAATTGTACATATGACATGATTTGCATAGAAACTTTGTCCATTTTCACAAATAACTTCTACATTATGCAGTAACTTTTTCTTTGGTTTCTGGGGTGTTTCAGTAAGTTGCACAGACACTTCAGGAGTATTTGCCTTATCAGCAGTTGCTCTAGAAATGTCTTCAATTACTGTTTGATCTGAGTCCTCTGACTCCTCACCCACATCGTCTAGTTGCCTAGCCATGTTGTGTTGTTCAGAATCCCAGATGATCTTTTTCACTGGATGATTTGTCAATATTTTATCTGGTGCTATAAGTTTTTTCATTGGTTCTAAAACAGCACTATAACCTGATGGAATCATTATATTTCCTCCTTGTAGTTCTGTATAACTCCCTAATTCCAAGAGATCTATTTCATCCATATTATTACATCCTGATATACAGGTTTCCCGTTTTAATAGGCAATCGAATATTAAGCGCCTCAATTTCTTCTCTTCCGATGATGGAAGACGCTCAAGGTATATTGTCGCTTCCAGATTTATATGTTCTCCTACACTATTGATGTCAGGTGGTGGTAGATATTGACACAAAAAATATTCTTCGCAACGTCTTAGAAAACAAACGTATGCTTCATGTATTTCTTGTAGAACACCAAAAGGCACTTGTTTTCCATCCTCTGTAGCCGCAATAACTTTATGTGGCTTAGGTATGTTAATAATGTTTACAAGCCCATTGGCCGTAGCTATTTCAAATATTGGATTACCCAAGACCCCGTGGATCCAATTCGCACCCAATTCAACCTTGTGGTTTTTCAAAGGTATTGAAATTATTCTTCCCCCGATACGATTCCTTGCTTCAAGTATAATAAAGTCCTCCATACCATTTTTAGTAAAGTAATTTGCAGCGGCAAGACCAGCCATTCCACTACCAATTATTATAACATTATACCTACGTGTTTCACATTTTATACTAGAATTTAATTCTTCGTCGCCCATAATATAAAAATATAAATTACAATATTAATTTGTCAGTGAGTTTTTGACGCTCAGCTGTTGGTTATAATTTGTTGTCTATCTTTTTGTCTTTTGAGTTGACACTATTTAAGGTAAGTATAATCTGTGACAAGTAAAAAAAATCTTGTCAAAGTAAAAAAAAACGGCACCACAGTTAAATAAATAGTTGCTACCAAGTTACCACCTAATTTTAATTTATAAAAGAATAAAAATCAATAATTGACTTGCAATTATTGATTCTAATCAACAATATATTGTTATAAAGTCGATTCAAATAAAACACCTTTTTTTTCACCATTAAAATTATTCTGAAAAATTAATGACAGTTGAATTGCTATATTGTTAATTTTTTGTAGATAGATGCCTTAAATCGTGTGATCTGCACACAATTTCACTTTGCATTCAAATATTATATGTCTTATCTCTTTTGGGTTGCCCACTGAACTAATGACGTTCTACTTTTATTATAGGTAGTGATTTAATTCGCAAGGTTGTACCTACAAATCGGAATGTGTATATGTAGTTGTTTGTCAAGTCTGGCGAGCCCCTATGACATCCCCTTCCCCACTTCACTTGACTTTCGATTATACCTCTCCTTGTCTTTCCTTGACATAACAGATATATTTATCTCATCCACATGACCTTTGAATTTGCTGAATAATAATACCTACCGTAAAATCTTTGTTTACTTCTCGACTAGTCTCGTGGTAGTGTTTTTGTTATTGTGCGAAAATATAATCGTTGTAAGCTAGCTTGTTATTCTTCGAGGCGAAGAGTGTAAAAGATAGATCGTTGTGAAATTAACGATACGGCGTTTAATTATGTAACGTTTCGGGTATTTGGAAGAATTAAAAAAGTACCTAGCTTCGATTCGATAACGAAAGTCATTGTGGATAAACAAGTGCTTACATTTTCAATTCGTTAATTTACGTAATGTGACTAAAGTATGAAATTAATTTGTGACATCATTACAAAACTTTCATTCGTAAGTTAAATGTTGATGAAACTGCGAAATAAATAGTAAGCTGCGACACGTGGATCTTAGCGTGAATTAAAATCGATAAAGACGTAAGCGTGCGCTAGTCTATCAACGAGACGATTCTACGTCAAGGTCATCCTACACAACACGTGCAATGTCTGATTCTATTTACCCGCATGATTTTCTTCTGGAACCTGGATTAGAAATTAAACAGGAATCACCGTTCGAACTCGGACCAATGTCGGCGTCCGTACCAATTCCGCAGCGGCGCTCCGAGCTGTGCGACTTCACTACAGACTTGGATATGTGCCTCCAGGATAATTTTGGAAGTTCATTTCATAGCGTACCGACAATGCAGTATAGTAAAATGGTTCTCGAAGTAGATAATACTTCCAAAATGGAAACATTCAAAATGGAAGATGATGATATTTTTCAAGTGGATAAAGCTGATTTAATTTTAGGGCCGACTCTTGCCGAGTTGAACGCTAACCCAGATACGTTACTGGATGATCTTAACTTTGACGACTTACTTTTGCCAGAAGAGAATGGATATTGTATTCAGATCGGAGGAGCAATGAGTGGCTCCCGTCGCGCAGTTAACACTCTGCAAGCCTCTAATATACAACCTTCAGAGAGCCCATCTAGCCCATACAGTAGGACTCAACTTGCCTTTTCACCATCAAGTCAGCACTCATCGGCTTCTTCTAGCTTTGCTCAGCCAAATAATCAGCTTTCTGAGTTACTGCTAAGGATGGATGGATACAGTGGGGAAGTTGCACTTGGACAGTCAGTTCCAGCTTCTACAGTTTTGCCTCCATTTACTTCAACAATCAAACCACAACAGTCACAACTTTCATCATCAGCCCCTACTCACCTAACAATGGAGCAGGTATGTTTATTCATTTATAATAAAAAAAGATTTTTCAAAGAGGAAATTACTATTAAATTAAAAAAAATTAATCATATGTGTATCTTAAAATGCTATTAATTAAATCTTATTCATGTAGTTATACATTTTTATAGAAAGGATCTTATTTAAAAAATTACTTTTAAATTAGATCCTTTAAGGATACATTTCAAACATATTGAAAAGATATATATATATATATATATATATTCAAGTATTTTTGTATTATTTTCCTTATCTTGTTAGCAAATGCTTGCTCGACTTAACAAGTTGATGCTCAGATTGACAACCTTGTCTAAAAACAATATCATAATTATAAATGCATATTATTTATACATTTTGAGTTTTTAATATATTCTAATTGATATTGGATGTATTTCAAATTCACCAATTTTATATTACTCCTGTTATAGTCAAAAAATTAAAGACAAAGCTTTGTATAGGCTTCAACTTCAATGATATTAAAATGAAATTGGAGCCTAGAATAATTAAATACAACCTACCAAAATTATTTTTGTTTCATCAGTCTCATTTGATGATTATATATCTGATGATGATAGTATGTATGTAACAGACTCCTTTCATCTTGATTATCATAAACATCATAATTTCAGATTAAATTGACACATTGCATTGTTATCAATGGTCAGTGACTAAACATTTTTCATAACCTGGTTCTGATCAAGACCATCATCTTAATTTAATATTAAAGTCAATGCCATCTAGTTAAAGACTAATATAACAAAATATGTTACAAGAGCTTTGCATGTTATTTTAGTTTGTAAATTATTAATATTAAGTATAAAGCATATTATAATATTATATATAAAAGCATAAACAAGAACAGGATGTTTATCAGTTGAGATTTTAAATTATAAAATGTTGCAATGCATATTGAATATTATTTATTATGTTCCATTATTACTATTTATGTTCCATTTAATAATAATTTTCACCATAAGGGAAATTTTTATGGTAATCAAAATGTAAAAAGGAATAAGATAAACATGCCATTAGAATAATTTTATAGTACGTTTTAGTGAAATATTCATAAAAATGTGAAACATTTATATAACAATAAGGGAATACTTTATGCTTATTAAAGTGGGGCAGACAAAAAAGATGAATATACAAAGGGGATTATAAAATATTATAGTTTTATGTATTCACAGTTACATTTTTAATAAAATATTGGTAGATTAGTGAAATAATTTACTAATACCTCTAGTAACTATTTCAACTAAGCTCAAAAGCTTGTGTTAGGACATGGTTTGAATGACAATAGTATTTGAATCCACAAGCTCATGATCAGTAGTCGGTATCTATAGATTAGTTTTTTTGTAGTTATTTGCATTTTTACATATATAACACCTATATACATTTTTAATTATAAAATTGCATACAAATTGTTATAGCATTTTCAGTCAGCCCTATTGTGATAGCTGAAACATTAAAATTTATGTATGTAGGTACAATAATTTTTTGTTTAATTTAAAAAAAGTATTTACAATGTAAAAAATATTACAGATCTGGCAGCGCAGGGAGCCACGTAAGCATTTGCTTTCAACTAGTTCTCTAGCTGAAGCGGGATCTGTTTCATCTCTGTCTGGAAGCCTGCTCAGCCCCGGTGCTGGTGATTTCTCTCAAGATGAAGAAGAAAAGGAAGTAGAGTCTGATGAAGATAGTGACAGATATGAGGATTTTTCATCTGACGGTATGTTTTTTTATAGAACTTTTATCTATTAGATGCTTGTCATACCAAAGAAAGGTGTTATTAGGAATATCTGTAACCAATAAGTATTTATGTGTAGATGTATGGATGTAGAAGGAGCGAGAGAGGTGTGCCGGAATCATGCCAAATTGATGTCCATAATTTCTGCCTCCTTTCCATAGGGGTGTCTGAATCATGGGTATGACTGCTTATCAACTATTATAATTTTCTAAATTTTTTATAATATATATATATATATATATATAT
>DWLR01005219.1:0-11173 GCA_018246295.1 Papilio alexanor hazarajatica
TACTACATATATTAATACTTTTCTTTTGTAAATACATACATATATAGATAATTACACACAGACACAAGACAAACAGACATGTGCATACACACAAATGTTTGTTATGGGTGGGAATCGAACCCACGACTTGCGGTGAGAGAGGCAAGCTTCATACCACTGCGCCAAGCGATCAGTCAAGATATGATAAATTTAGATTTATTGAGATAAATCTAAACGGACTGAAACTGAACACTACATTTTTCCAAACTTTTCACGTAGCAAACAAGCTACAATTAAGTATACTATAGAAATATAAAAACAACAATAATTTATGCATATCCAAACAACGCATGAAAACAAAGTTTCGCTTGGAAATGTTATCAATAACAAAGCAACGTACTTTATTCAGGACGATTTTTTTTAAATTATCACTGACACCACTTTATGAAAAAAAAAAAAATATTTTAGTGTATAAACAAACAAAAAGTTGATTAAATGATAATTACTTACCATGTTAAAATTACTATGTATTTTTTTTTTCAAAATACGTGTGTCCGGCTATGATCACTAAAAGATAACTGAAAAGAAAACGTTCTTCATTGGTCTTATATGGACTAGTAAATACGGAATTTGTAGCTTCATATAACGCGAATTCTATGAGAAAACAACGTAAAGGGGAGTATACATACGCGACATCTCCGCTACGAGGCTGCGCTGATTCTAAAAGTATACAGTAACGAACGGTTATCTGTCCATGGAAATGTGTAGGGCTTGCATTCACAAGTGGGATAAAAAATAATAAAAAAATATTTAACGACATGAGTACAATTTTTATTGGGATAGTATCGAAGACAGTGCTTGTCCTCATCCACTGCATTCCCGCGACCTTGTCCAGGTCATCGGTTAATCTTCTGCGAGACATACCTACGGTCTATTGTGTTTGTAAGTGGCCGTCATTCCAAGTCTTAGGTTCAGGTTCTTATACTTCAGCATTTTACCAGGTGAGATTTTACAATAACGTTAATAAAGTTTTTGATACTTTTCTGTCTATAACTATACCACGCTAATATTAAAATTTACTTCAGCTAACATGTTAGTTTCGCAGGTTATTTAAACGAAAATAAACAATTTGTTATTTAAAAAACAAGACAGTTATGAGTGAAATAATGGTGAACACAGTTGAAATTTTGGAACGTAATTTTTGGTGAATTAAATAACTTTAAAATTAATTAAAGTAAGATTAAAAAAAACTAGGTTAGTAGCACATATAAGGTAACACTTAATTAAATCGATTATTCGCTTACGCCAACTTACCTCATTTGTATTTATTTAATAAAGATAATTATGACTTTTCTGTGTGCGACTGAATAGCGCACAGTTTACCCATTTATAATTAGTTATATTGTTGGAAAAGTGTCCATTTAAATTCACTGATGTGGAAACGTCGATTGATATTAAATTAATTGAACTATAATATATAAAATTAAAAAATGATATTTTTCTTACATATATTCTATGAACCAAATTAAAATATTCTTTGATTTCATTTCTATGACTCAGATGGAAATTGATCTCTATTAAAATTAGGTCAATGATAGCTACGCCATTTATTTGATATATTTGATATCCCAATAATGATATGTTCTCCCATCTTAAGTTATATTTATATGTTATTTATCAACTTGAGTTATATTTTTCTCTCATATAATAATATTCTGGGACATTATTCACATATGGGGTTTGTGCTATGGAAACCAGATAACTATACTAATATAATACTTTTCTTTTGTAAATACATACATATATAGGTAATTATACCCAGACACAAGACAAACAGACATGTTCATACACACAAATGTTTGTCCTGGGTGGGAATCGAACCCATGACCTGCGGCTTGAGAGGCAAATATCTTACCACTGCACCAACCGGTCTGTAAATACGTCAAATATGTCAAATAAGAAATATAAATATAGCTCAAGTTAGCTTCATTGTTTGGCCTTTATGCCTTAACTATATAACCTAAAAATTTTATTCTCACATTGTCAGGATACATTGTCAAGCTAATGACGTATGCATTACCGTTAACCGAAAAAATATTGAAGTTCCCGTTTAAGTTTGACGATCTTCAGAATGATCATGAAGTAATTACTTAAGATGGTCTTTGCCACATGTTTAAGGACAAAAACGAGAGAAGTCGCGGGTGAGAGCTAGTGTAGATAACACTTCGGAAAGTTTATACGCTCCTTAAATGTGTTTTTGAGTGTAGTAGTAACAACGCTTAGAACCTGTTCGCGAGGGCGCTCACTAGTGGCTTGAAGTGTCTCTGCTCGTCGCAATTTAGCTTAGAGTATGCAACGAGGGTTCCAGAGTCATCATGTCTTGAATGTCATTAAATGTCAAAGGTGACAGAGTACATGATATTTATAAATATTCTTTTTTACATGTAGGAGTACATGATATTTATGGCAAGCGGATCACCTGCTGTAAGCTCTAAAATATTTGCAAAAATAAAACAGTTAAGTTTTGATTCTTTTTGTAGGAAATAGGAGAAAGGGATGGAAATGAGGCGATTGAAAACTGTCTTAAACAAGGAATGTTAGAGATGTTTGTGAAACGTTAAGATTGTTCCTGTGTGTTAAATTTACTAATATTTAGTTACTACTTATTTAATTACTAACTTACTAATATCATAAAGGACATACAAAAAGCACTACTTGATGCTACTAGTGGCGAATCCAGGGAAAAGCCCTCCCTCCCCAAATCATCAGAATTCTGCCGTAACAAATTTTACAGTGAATTATTGTTTATTCCAATTCCTAATTATTTGTTTGCCCGGAAGGTAATTTTTTCGCAGGTATGTATGTATATATGTTAATTCCATGGTCACCATGGAATGAACGAACTGTTACGTAAACAACTAGACCGATTTTGATGCTTATTAATTTTTACTTTTTGGTCTTTGCATTCTATATGTTGAAGACACAAAAATATATTTTTAATTCGTCCGCCGTCCACCAAATGTAAATTCTATATGTATCTGTATGTATTAAATATTCGATACTAATACGAGTATTAAAAATAAATTATAATATTATGTTTATTGCCACGTTACTCGGCTATGGAAAACAAGTTGAGAAAATGAACGAGCGAAATGCTAATGCGACGGCGGTGTGTCAAACTGGACGCGGTAAACATGTCGGGCACAGAGGCGGGGTGGCGCGGATGACAGCGCCGGAAATGTCACAAAATTACGGTAAATACATTATCAAAAGTCTAAACGTTTAGTTTTAGACTTTAATGTTACATAAAATTGATAGTAATCGCTTTTTGTAGTATTTGAACATAATATCATATTTTTTTTTGCAATTTAATTTTTGTAAACAAATTTCATTAATATTATTTTTAAACATACCAAATAAGCTTAAGTTACTGCTAGGCTGCTACTGTTTCGCATTCGTATGATAATAACTGAATCACATTATACTATTTTCTGCTCAAAATTAATTTACAAACAATTTTTTACTGATATAATTAACAGAAAAAAAAACGATTTTCAAAGTTTTTTTGGATAATAACGCTGACTGGCTGAAAATGATATTACAAATGAAAATCCAAATTTATTAGCATGTACAGTCAAAATTCAGTAAAACTACTGCATGTTTTCATCACAAAACTACTGTCGAGGCGATGCGGCGTCTCTACCCCACGTTGTCCGCGGTTCGAGTCCGGTTGTCGCAATCAACACGCTATATATGTATAGTAAAATTTATTTCAAAATATTGTGCAATTTAACATTCCAGAAACTTCTAACATGATTGTATCAACATTACTCGTGTAATTGAAAACAGAAAAAACAACGAATAGAAATAAATTAACACAAAACTTCACTTTTGTAAAAATACTTTTAGGGACTGAATAGTGATGAAAAAAATGCCAGTAGCTAAGGTACATCGCTCATTGCGTGGACGATGGAGACAAAGGGAATAGGGGGAATGTTGACGCAGCGAGGATTGGCTAGGCCTTTAACAAGATGGACAGTCGATCTGGTCAAAGTGAGATCCCACTGGTAGAGGGCTGCCGCCCGAGTATATTTTTGACGATCTTTTTTTATACTGCTGTTTTCGAGTATCTGAACTAAACTCTGGTTCATTGTCATGTGTGATCTTCTTTTAACTTGTAGTTGAAAGAAAATCGAACGTCCGCATAATTTGACTAAAGTAGATCATGGTCTTAAAGTTGCTTAAAAATATCAGTAAAGTAAGGTAAAACCCTCAAATAAGCCGGTTGGTAGAGTTCGACTTAAGTGATAAGATTGATAAAGTAATTTTATTACATATTGAGTATAAATTATTTATAAGTATAAAAATATACGAATTTTTAATTAGTTTTAAATGTTTTTATTTATAATTAGTTGAACCTGGCAGGCGTTGCAGTGCCACGCAAAATAAAAAAATCTAACAGTCAAAATAATTTCAAAAAAACGAAAAACACTTCTTGGGTCCGAATACCTCGGGGCGGGGGCTTCCTCAGAACATCCCACCAAAGTTTCATCACAATCTGATTATTGGTTTAGGAACGCATAGAAGACAACATGCAAAAATTGTTTTTATTTACATTGACTACTGGCCCAGATTCGCACTTATAGTAGATCAATGTAATTTTTTCTGTCGTAGTATCCTTCCAGTTTATTACGTCTTCAACGTCATTTCCTTGCCCATTTCGCACTTGCGGTCGGCACAGTATCTATTACTCTTCCATATATCCTGGACTCTACTGTAGTCCATACTGTAACTGGTTTTGGCTATACTGGTTTAGGCGTCCGGCCGCCTGCCTGATGCCAAACCTCCTCGGGAAATATTACGTTTTCAACAATCATTATTATATTTTAGTCAATTTACAAAAACCCTTAATGAATTATTAAGTCATCCCACAAATGGAGTCAAGCCCCTGGTCGCAATCTTGGATACGCAACTGCTGAGATCACATTTTTTATGTGAATGATACGGCAATGTAAATCACGACTAGACAGACAGACGTGAGGAGCAGACTTTGTTTTTCTTTATAATAGTGATAGGGTTGTAGTAAGGAATTGTGAGCGTTTGGCTACCTCTGCTCAGAATTACAAAGAGGTCAACTTGTTTATGAATATCAAATGGATATTAATATTAATCAACAAAACACTGGTCTCGAACGCAAAAACAATGATATTTGTCTATGAAACATCATAGTAAACAGGTTATTTCGCATTACGGCAGTACCCAGGCACCAAAGTTAGTTTTGCTTCTGACTAGGGTCATTTCATTCCATACAATCTATATTTCTTAAGTTTCAGGTGTCGTAATAGTTCAGTATATTTCCATTAGATGGCACTATACGTCATTATTCAAATATTTTGTTGGCCACACCAACTGTTTCTGAAAACTTTTTGGTGGTAATAATAAATCTTTCTACGCAGATATTTTTTCCATCAATTTGAATTTAATATAAAACATAATATTTTTCATACATTTAGTAAAGAAAATAATATACACAGAGAGTTGTATTGAAATGAAATGGAGTCGAATCATACAATTTATGTTTGTTATCTTTATTACGTTGAGATTTTTCCTACCAGCAAATCTAATTAATGCATATAACGAAACGCACTGCCATCCATTCGTTTTCCGTTGATTTTTGCGAATTCGATCAGTTACATATTATTGTGAAAATTCGACTTTTGCTACAACCTTGGACCCTGTTTATGACGCACGACCCATGTGATAAGATTATTTTTATGCTATAAAGGTGCTGGTCTGCTTGGATCCAAGCAGACCAGCACTTAGATCTGTACAGTACCGTTAGATGGCGATGGCATTTTATTAACACTGACGTCTCTATACTCCTTATATTTTAATGTACTCTGTGCCTCTGACCATCTTTTGATCACATAGTCACACGTAAGATCAAACTCCAGTTTTTGGCATAAAAAAGAAAACCATAAAAATTACAGTGAATTATAAATATAGTAAAATTTCGAAAAATAAACAACTTCATTTTGTTCACTTACTGGTTGCCTCTTTTATCATGTTAAATAAGTTTGATAACATGATCGTGATATGCAAGCGTTTGGGATAGATGGCGCTTAAATACATATGTTGAATTTTGAAATAATATAATGTCTAGCCCTACCTCTATTTTTTACTTGTTTACGCTACCTTTCCACTCTAACGAAATGAGCCTAAAAATAGGTTACTTTTCTGATTTATCTTTGATGTATCTCCCGTGATTCTAGTGCAATATTATTAAAACCATTGACTTAACCGCGAGTTCGCACTGTTGAAACATTCACATATAAAAATATGCCGTGGTCTCAGCTTTTCTTGTCAATAATAATCAATAATCGTACATTGAATGTATAAATTAAAAATTTCCAAACGAAACCTTTATTTTCGAACATTTTTAACATTCGATATTCGATCATTGACAGAAAACTGAGATCACATGTTTTACGCATTGAGATAGTTTTATGTGAATGTTTCGGCAGTACGAATTCATGATAAAAATGTAATAGCATAAAATTGCAAACAAATCCACATATTTTATTCATATTTATTAGATTAATAGTTGTTTATGCATAGACGATTACATTCTTTCCAAATATGATTAAGACATTATTTAATTTGAATACACGATTTATAAGACAATGATATTGTAAATAAGTAAATGTATATCTAATGATTATGATTTTGTGTTATAGAAAAATGTTATTTACGTCATTCAACTTCATTTGTAGAAGGTGCTAGTCGTTCGATCGCTTCAAAAACCCACTTGTAATTCATAGCACCGAAACCTCTATGGTTTCTTCTTTGTATGATCTCAAGAAACAGCGTCGGCCGAGCTTGGACGTGCTTAGTGAAAGCTTGGAGCATGTAGCCACGGTCGTCAAAATCTATAAGGATACTGTGTTCTTTAAGCAAATCTACGCTTTCCAACACGTTTATAGTACTATCCTTTAGTTTTTCCTTAATTAAATCATAATATGTTGTAGGCCAGGATAGTATTTCAGCACCACGAGCCTTTAAATTCCGTATTGTTGCCACTATATCGTCTGTGTACAGTGCTATATGTTCAACGCCCGATGCGCCCAACGACTTAACGAATTCTGCAGCCTTACTGGTCGGACGTAATCCTTTAGCGGCTTCATTGAAAGACAGTAAGATAGTCTCGTCTTGGTTGATGACAGAAGTGGAGTTGATGCACGAGTATGGAACTAAATCATGCTTGTAATCCACACACCAAAATCTGTGCATGTTTAGATTTTTCTCGTACCACGCTGTTGTGCTTTCGAGTGTACCATCAGCCATGTTACCTTCCACGTGGTCTATGTACTGTAGATATGTGTCGGGAAGCAGTTTGTCTAGTGGGTCATCTTCTGTTACTTCATACCCTGGTAGCAGCACGCCGGTGTAGTTCGCCCGGTCTATTAATGTGTGGGTATTGTCGCCGTAAGTCTTCAGAACCGCGTATCTGAGAGTTCCATTTTCATCGGTGTCTTTTGTTATGTCCTTAACAATATCGGCTCCCTCCCGTTTTGCTCTTCGAACTAGTTCGTCAAGGTCGTTGACTGAAAACGCCACGTCTTTGACAAAGTCACCGTGAGCCGTTAAATCTTTAGAGATATCACCTCCAGACGTAGTTGGAGATTCGAATATTATTATTATCTGTAATGATATTTGCAATTTAGTTTGGATACGCAAAGCTCGTAAATATTTAAAAACAATTCGTAAAAGGGATATATCTATATATAATTTATCAATTAATCAATTTTAAAAACTAAGAACACCACTCCACTCCATCAATTTTTTTTAGATTTTTTTGAGTATAAGATTTTAATTCCAAGAACATTTTATCATTTTTCGTATACCAGAAGGTGGCAAACGAGCAAGCGGTCACCTAAGTGACGGCTTCCCATAGAGATCTCCAATGAATATTTGCGAGTTGCAGATGCGTTACCTACCTTTAAAAGATCTATCTTTTCTTATCTACCTCTAAAAGATCTATCGTTTCCCCTCTTCTAAGAGGGGATAGACGGAAAAATTTACATTTCCTTCTCCTATCCATCCCCTTCCCCTTCAAAACCTCTTTTCCTTCCCTTCCTTCCCGTATTAGAAAAGGGTAGTAAGGGTAAAATTAGGCTTCCTGCACCTCACTGCTCAGACTAAATGCAGAAAAATTCTTCTTCACGCGTCTTCTCTGAGGTCGTGGTATTCCACCGGTCGAACGAGCCATTCGTGCAACAGATGTTGTTGCGGACTCTACTACTGTCAAAATTGTTTGCCATGTTTAAATTTCCAAAACATTCCATATGGAATTCATTCAGTTATTGATTTGTTTTTGATATTTAGGATAAAAAAATGTGCATAATGATATGCTCTACACCAAATTGTCCAAAAAAAATAAATCTGGAAAAGTTTGAAGTAGGCGTTAAAACACACGGAAGCAGATGGAGAATAAATTTTCCTTGCATGCTTATATTGTTTCGGAAATCTCTGTAAATAAATAAAAATTACTTATTAAGTTTATTACCTTATTAAGTTTAACTGCGTGCGCCTGTATGGGGTTGGCCTCGGTCGCATCTCTGCGGGCAAGTGGTTTGAAGCCAAAACGACTCACAAAATAACTTGACGCCTAAAATGTTACAATAATATATCACATCTACCTCAAAAAATATATTTTTCATCAGCATAAATTTTTTAAAGGTGATTGTGTTTTGATTTCAAGAAATAAGGTTTATTACCGTTTTAGCGTTAGCAACCCAAAATGTTAGGTGATCGAAGTCCAAGACTTTGCTCTCATGCTTTTTATTTTCTAGTCCCTTAGTCATTTTATACTGAAAAAATACAAATTTTTAATTTAATATATAGGTTTAATATATACTCATAGCGCATATAAGCAAACAAAACAGCATAAAAGATAAAGACACCTTTTCCTCGTCACAAACAAAATATAAATGAAAGAAATACATATTTTCAGACTGATTTATTTGGTCTGAGTATCTAATTAAACAGCACTAATATCTACAGCACTAATAACATCTTAGTTCCTAGTACTAGTTAGTAATACGTGTGAATGTAAGCAATGCCTAGGTGATCTAGATCATTTAATGGAAATACCTTGATGTTAGCGTTGCTTAATTTGCATTTGTACTGTAATACAAAATTATGTCAGCGTCGGAAATTACGTCTACTAAACTTTTAATTTCTTCAACTAAACCGACTTCAAATGTATATAATTTTATTTATAAATGATTTATAGACACGGTACGCCTTATTACAGATCCATTAAACCCGAACTGGGCTTGTCTTAAATCTACCGATATGTCAGTTTTTGGAATCTTCGGAACACAAGGTTCAATGCTATAAAAAATTAAATGGGAATATTCCAAAATATTAGGTTAGGTTTATAAATGTCAATGTTCTGAGGTAGGATAGGTTTAAAAATGTCAATGTACTGAGGTAGGATAGGTTTATAAATGTCAATGTTCTGAGGTAACGAATATAAAGAAGTCTTAGCAAATTTGAGAAGCTCCTCCTTTTTTTGAATTCAGTTAATATATTAAATTGCACTGCCACATTTCGATATGAAACATATACCTTATAAATTATCTTTTATTTTCTATTTAAACCTTCCACAGTATAAAAATTTTAATGTTCCTCAAATTGTCTTTGTAAGTGTTAACATCTGTCCCTTCCTTTCTTGTATCAACAGCAGATTTGATTTATTTTAATAACTTACATTACTAACTTGTATTATAGATTCGGTTAGGCGTAAATACAAAAAAAAAGAATGTACGTAGATAGTTCAACTCAAGATGGCGCAAGCGCAACTCAATATACTTAGCGACTGCACACTGAACAAAATCTGCAGCTTTTTGGCTATGTTCAAAGAGGTCTAAATTATTTCTAATAATATCTTAATTAAATTAAATTCCAAAGACCTTTTCTATATTGTTAACGGCACCGATCATTAAAAATCATAATAAATTCAATTTCGTTCGATAACATTTAAAAAGGTAAAAAAATACTATCTCACAGTTTTTAAAACGTGTCTAAATTATTCTTTTAATTTGTAATTTGCATAAAAATAACTTGCATGTATGTGTCCTATGTTTATACTTACTGGAATCTCCAAGAGCTTTCGTTATTATTTTCCACGGAGCACAAATAGACGACTGTTAAAATACTGCAACATCCGTCGCTTCTCGCCATATTTATAAAGGTTAGATTATCGTACCAACAGATCTTTATTAACAGAAATATGAATTAATAATTAATTGCGACAGACCGATCTATGTTAAGCGTTACTTTGGCCCACTTGCTATATATTTGAAGTCGAATGAAACACGTAGTTTTTTTTATTTTCTATTACTACTGTTTACAATAACTGAGAGTCCACTGCCCAAATGACCGACCCCCTACTCTGTTAGTTACTTTAAATGTTTTTAGTGTTTTGAAATATGTTACTTACCTCCATCTGGAGGTATGTAAGATATTAATTCGCTATTCGCAATTTCGCGATATACATTAAGTATCTACTTAATCTATATCGCGAAGGTGAAGCCACTTAAAGTCACCGATTGGTGACTGGCTTCACTTTGAAATCTCACGTAATTCCTCAATCAAGCGGCACATATTCAAAAACCTTTCCCGGTGTACGTATTCAAAATGGCAGGGTATGATAGGGTTAAGTAATCCTACCATTTTGAATTACTACCAAACTTCGCTGAATAATGTACAGTCGGGTTCCTTGGCGGTATTCCACTTCAAAAGAGATTATCGTTTGAACGTTTCGTACGCTTGACGTTGAGACGTTGACACGGAATCAATAACCAATAGGATGCCATTTTTAAATGTATTAGGACGGAAAAAGGTTGGTCATTTTTATAACAGTAGAGTATTTAGAAGTAACGAATTGGTCTGAATGGCAGAGGTCATAAAACTTCCAGAGCTGATAACAGTAGTCAGGAGTACAGTGCAGGTACGCCACAGATTTTATGATAGCAACCTAATTGATTATCTGTAAGAAGGAGGCGGAGTTTAGCTTGTCGCAAGAAATAAGGCAATTTTTCTGTAAACGGAATACCGCCAAGGAACTTGACTGTATATCAAATGTAATATTAGTATTTATATACGTTATATATATATATATATATAT
>DWLR01005220.1:0-11173 GCA_018246295.1 Papilio alexanor hazarajatica
GGGAGCAGGGCAGGGAGTTGATACATTTGTTTTTTTACAAATCTTTTTCTAACGTTAATTTAAACTACAGGTAAAACTAGTTAAATGTATTCTCCTAACGAGAGAGAGAGAGAGAGAAAGAGAGAGACAACATGATTTAAGTGAATATCTCAATGCTGTGAATTCACAGCGAGACATCGTATCAATTTAACCAAGGAGTTTTCAATTCAACGTCAGCGTAACTCCGTAGCACTCATGTAGCAGCATATAAAATTGTTATGCTACGTATGATGGTACGTTAGATAGTTAATCAAGGAGGATATAAGAAAGAAAATAGAATTTATTCATGTATATTATATTACAATTAGAAGTTAACTCAGGGTATTTAATTTACGTTTTATTCGAAATTGCCTTGACTAATTGTTATATTTTTAAATATATCCCACGTTATCTATACCGTATTTTATATCAATATTGCAGAGGTGGATGTCTAAGTCTGAGGTGTCCTACCTTCACATTAATCTGTTTTTATTACTTTAATAATAAGTAATATTGCCTTAGAAACATAAGATTCATGGACGAAATACCCTGTTTTTAGCCATCTATTAATATTTTAAGCAGGAAAAATATAACTACTTTTATGGTGAAATTTATATTTTGGGTACAAATGTTACCTAATTAATTCTTAGCAATTACTAACTGCTTACATATTTCTGTTAAGCCGTTCCTTTTAATCAACTTATTCCTCTTATTATGTCCTACGCTAATAGATGCAGAGGTGGCAAGTTAATCAGTCCCTCATAGAAAGCGATATATCAACGTCCGTACGGCGTGACGCCTGCCACATAAGTTAGGCGTAATTCTTGTACAGGGATTAGTTAAATAAGAAATTAACATCGTACCACGTTGGTACAGTTCAGAAGAAAAATCATATAGTGTAATATTTACGATTATGACATCTATATTTTGTTAGTAAAAAATAAACGTAGAAATAAAACGGATAAGTACAAATTGTTCCTTTTTCCCAATGATTTTATTCGAACTTAAATAAGCGTGGATAAAGTAAAAAAAAAAATGAATTCGTACAATATTTTCACATAACATTTCGGTCCTCGAGTAGGCTCCATAAGAGCTATTAGCACGTTAGCGGGATGCGAACGAAACGGTTGACGGGTGTAAGCCTTGCCGCCATGTTCACGGGAGCCGTAAGTCCTGCGACACATTACATTAATCTCCTGTCACTTTGATATGTTCATGACAAATCAGGGAAAAAGCTATTAGAGCGTGAAAATTCAACAACGATCGTAGTAAAGTGAATGAAGTGTCTTTTGTTTTTTGTTTCAGTGACTAAAAGTGAACTGCACGCAAGAGCGTTGCTCGTCTTTAAGTAAGTGATATTATTTAAAATATGTTTTATCACTTTCTGCTGTCCTATTAAAAATAGAACAAATGACGTCTTTGCTATAACTACAAAAGCAACTGTCATTTTGCAATATGGAAATCGACAAATGCAGCAGAGCTGTCTTAGGAAATGGACGATGAAATGTGACAACAAAGGCCGCAGTCACCGAAAATCAGGGAGCCGTAAATTCGAGTACAAAGGTTTTCTGGCCACCAGCCAAACATGTAAAACAAATATCGGTCAAGGTGCGGGTAGGAATACAACGGGCGTTTTGGTGCATCGTATTGCGTAATATTTGTACATCTATATAATTATTGCGCATTGGAGGAAAATCTGAAATCGAAATTTATTATAAAACGATATACTCGCCCACAATGATTTAGAAATTTAACAGGATGAACATAGCCACGAATGAGAGTGAAATTTTTCTATATTGTACAACAGCTAACTTCTCTGCTAAGAGGCACAACTACCATACCAAGGTAATAGTGGGGTAGAACCGTGTATATGTATTGCATTTTCACTTGTGTTTGTTTTTTTTAATCTAAAAAAAAATATTTATATTAATAGAATAATACATTAAAAAGCTTATATTATATTAGCGATAAAATAAGTTCAAAAAGTGTTAGTGGTGAAAATGTGTAAATAAAGTTTTAAAAGTAGTATGACTTCTACCGCGTGTGTAGGGCTCTACACATCTTCTTTTTTAATTGATTAATTAATTTTATAGTCACTAGGGAGCAGTATTTCGAATCAGTTCTAAATTATTTATGTGTGTTCGTAATCTCAATTGCGTTTCTGTTTAAAATATGATAAATTTAACGAAATATGTATAATGATGAAGTTGGTGTTTTTTTATTCATTGTATTTTTAGTAACATCTATACGTCAACAATTATTTAGATAACCGGAGGAATCCTGTCTGCAACAAACAGAATATTTAAAATTAAAACTGATATTGGTGACATTAAATATCGTATTAGACCACTTTCCAATCACTGAATTAATCGTCCACTATTCGAGTCAGTGCCCTGGGCAGCAGCTAATATCCTGTCCAGACGTAAGTGCAAACTTGTTAAGTGTCGGACTAGACGCCATTTATTTTTGACCGTAAAATTCTTTTCATATAACGGTATAGAGGAGTGTGAATTTAAAAATAAAATAATCAATTACTTTTTAAACGCTCATTTAAGCTTAACGGATGTATGTAACGCCTCGTTAAACTTAATTTCCCCTCCCCTCTTATCACTTCAAAGCGTCAGAATAAATTGAACTTTTACATACCTATCACGGACCGATGACAATGCATTTTTTATAACTTAAATGTGCCAGGATCGTCAGGATAAAATAGATTTTATCCTGTTTAGAATTTATTTATGTTAAAAATGTTAGAAATTGAAATAACAATCGTCAGCTTCACGTGATTTTTTTGTATTATTTGATTATTACGCTGTATAAAAGAAAATTATTAATTAATTAATTATTTATTGATGTCGCATACAATTTAAACCTTAAGACTATGACGCAATACTTGGGTAGTGTCTCCAAACTAAGAGCGAACACAAATGGTTCGGAACTGACTGGCGCCGGCGAGTCTGGCAGCAATTAAAACTTGCACATTGAGACCTCTTCATATCGACTCTCGGAATTGAGTCAATAAATTGTATCACTGATTCTGATATTGACAATAATGTCGCTTGTTTGACTTTTCGAAAACAAGGTACTTAATACATTATTTACTCGAGGAAACTTTACTCATCGAAAATGTTTTGACATCACTACATATTAATAGACTGGGGAAAATAAATCCATTATTTTTAACGTGAATTTCATGATTTTATTGTACCAAAGATATTATACCAAAATCGATAATTTTCGATTATCGATTTTGGTCAACTATGTACCATTTGGTTCCTTAATTTGTTGCCATTTTAAAAGCAGCATTATTTTTATAGTTGTCTTGTTGGAACATGACACCTTTTTATCGAAAAATCGTTAGACATCCAAATTTAATGTTTAATTACTGAAGGTCATGAACGAACGAAAAAACATACAACCATATCCGCGAAAAATAATTACCCTCTCGTCAGTCGGGAAAAAGCTAAGATTAATCTAAAGCTACGAGTATGATTTATTTTAAAATGTGAAAGATATATGATGGAAAACTATTAAACTTGTAAATTACCTATATTTGTTTTCAGAGGGTTGCATTTGTCGCGTGACTGACGCAATTACTCTGATTGCAACGATTCAAAATATCTCCTCACTAAAGCGAGGAAAAGAAATAAAACATCAAAGTAAGATTTTTTGTGCTTATATTTATTTTTCTAAATAAGTAAATTTTTAATCTGACTGATCTGTGTCTTTGTAAAATTTCGCGGTCAAGCGGCACGAATTCGTAACCGTTTCTCGCGGTACGAATTCAAAATCTTCGTTTGTGTAATTTAAATGATGGCGGTTTATGCTGTATGTAAGCTCGTGTACAAACCATATCAAAGTTAGATAACTATAATTCATTAAACTGTCTCACATACACATTACCTAGAGGTAATCTAATCGAAAATCGAGCTTTACTTTTGAAAGTCGAATTTGTACGGAACACTCCATTTGGTGGTCGTAAATCCATGATTTTAATATTTCAATTATGTAAATTGTAATAAATCGATGACACATTAAAGAAATGCCATAAACTAGTATCGTAGTCACTGTGCTTCAGTGCGAGACGCGACGCGACCGCGAAGCTACTTTAATATCTCGCCCTGAGGATGGACCCCCGATGGGTCCGAAACTAGTCGGTGCCGTCACCGGACATTTCAAATCGTGAGTAAGCCGTTAGTAATTAATTAGTTTTTGATAATGTCTCACGAAAGTTTAAACAATTTAATCGTCTAATCATGTACGTAATTAGCGTTTCCGAAACGTTAATTACCTAAATGTCATTTTTAATGCATAAACCTTTAACCCTCGTCTTTTAATTACAATAAAAAGCAGACAGACGATCTTCTTTTAAATGAGACACAATTTAATTATTTCCGTGCAGCTTAAGAATAAAAGGAGGGGTGGTGTAGTGCTGATTATTCAACTTGCGTCTTGGTAGCACAGTGATAAATCGCAAGCCTCTCAGAGGACGCTAATGACGAGGCATTAATAAAACTGTGCCGGTTCTTCCCCGCGCACAGACTGCCGCTTCTAATGATATTACAAGCTACTGAGAGACGTTTTACGTTCATCGGAAAAGTAATTTTGTGGTAATAAAGAATTAAAGTGAAGTGAAATTGTATAATATGGATGTTATGATGTTATGTGAGAAAAAGTTGGTTTTTACAATTTTTTTATACCAAAAGGTGGCAAACGAGCAAGCGCTCACCTTTTTGGGTTTCATTTGGGTGCAGATGCGTTGCTTACCTTTAATAGACAAGGAGGGAATGGATAAAAAAATTGATATTTCCTTCTTCTATCCGTCCCCTTCCCCGTAAAATCTTCTTTCCTTTCCCATCGTATTAAGCCGTAACTTCCAACACCGTAAATTCCGGTCGAGCGGGCCATTCGTGCAACAGATCCTGTTGTGATTTTTGCCAACGTTATTTTACTTTTTAAGCTGATAAAATGTTAACTTCAGGTTTACAAACTTTAGGTTTTTATTTGTAACAATGTATACGTGTTATGTAGCTTTTACGATAGTGCAGCATATCTATGAATACTTACTGACAATTTTTAATTTATTTTAATCTAACTTTTTAGCAAAGAAAATGTACTGCCGATGTGCGAGTCTTAATGTGACCTTATAATTTTGATGAATTATTAATAATTTCTGCTATATCTGCATGTGTTTGTATTGCATAACATTTTTGCTCACTTAAAATTATAAAATACCTTTCCTTTTCTTTTATTTACAAAAAAAAACATCATAAGTAAAATAACAGTAGAAACATTTGTTTGACTTTAAGTAAGAAAAAAAGATTAATTTATAAGCAAATAATCCTTCAATAAATTGAGAAATACTATTTTTTTTGGAACTACATGGTATCAGACATCATGAAATCAGAAGAATTATGAGGATCATGTATTTGAATCGGCAAAAAGTTTACGCATTTTTGACTCCCCTCTCCGTAGCTAGATTTAATAGGAGGTACATGTCTAGCCGAGCTATAAACCTGATTAACTAGACCGAATAATGCATTGAGTGCCTACTTCGGCTCGGTAATGTTGACATTTTACGCCCTACAACAAGCGTCTATATCATGCATATTTATGGAATAGCTCTATTTTGAAATGTAGAATCAAACGAGTGAACAAATTAACTATTTAATAAAAACTTTATATTTTTTAGTAAAAACTATAGAACCGTGTAGGCTTGTTCTTAATTCTTTAAGAATTTCTACCAAAGTTATATCAGATTTACCTCAAATCTCTCCTTGCGAGGGCCCTTACCCTCCTCGGTAAGAACATTAAAATGTTTCATACGGTCTCCACATTACACGTGTAAGAATTTTTAAGCCCTCATAAAGCTTTATGAAGTGTACTTTTAATGCTCTTCCTAACAAAATATGCTTATGGGGTAAATATAACGAAGAAAAATCTTGGCTCGAACCTTTAAATAAAGAACAAAATAATTAATATAAAATTTGAGATTTTAACGGACAGCGAAAACAAACTTTTTATCACATGCCTTAAACCCAGATATTACACTCAAGTGTACCAATACTTGGGAAAAGATTTCGTTCACAATTGTTTAATAATAATAAAGATTAGTCAATTCACAATAACTGGTGCTACCAACACTTCGTCTTCGCATCAGCTTTTTAAAAATATGTAACACCATTCGAGAAAGAAGCAGGTTGGCGTCAAACGGGCTTTTTCTGGCGGGCTTCTTTTCGGAGAGAAATATACTGCGTGTTGGCGTTGCCCAAAAATTAATTGTGTTTACGTTTAAATATTTAGTTTTGAAAGTGTACAATATTATACATGTACACAGTGAATTCAAATTATTGTTTAATTTTTAAGAACTTCGTATTATCGTTAACACTAGGATTAAAATATTCAAATAAAAGTATCGTCAAGTTTTATTGATGATGAACATTTAGGCAATATAGAATACACTATACAACATCTAATGAAATATAACTGCACTCCAACCTCCACCACACCCAGAGAGAAAAAGTTTAGGAATCTCAGAATAGACGGCAAACTTAATCGGTTAACGGGTACACATTATTAAGATTATTGTTACTACAAGCAATAATTAGTCTAAGATACCATTAATCTCGATGTATGTGTCACTCTCACATGACACTCCGGGGAGAATACGAAAACGAATGACACCTAACTCTTCCTGTCAGTCGGGTTAAAACATTCCAAGTAATAGTGAGTGAAACCTAGTTCTAAGCGCATGGCGTGCAGTTACTATCGATTTACGCCGAGCCTCCCCGGCCGTGTCAAAAGCGTCAGTTCATCGTGTCACGGCCACCTTGACTTTCATAACTTATTCATGGCCTGCAGTGCCTACTTTCCTTAGACGTGAAACTGAATGGTAGCTGAATTGGCTGCAGGTAAAATGTACATAGTAAACTGTTTTAATATTGATATAAAGTATACTTTGGATGTTAGCTTTTGTAATGCGCAAGCATCCGAAAAGAGAAAAATGCGAATTATAAGATTTAAGAGCTAAGGCGTTACCGAGAAGTTAGGTCCATCGCAGGAGTCAAAAAAACAAGCATCAAGGGATGACAAAGTGGTAAAAACACATTTGAGTAATGAAGATCCGGTGATTGTTATTTTTTTTTTTCATCATCCATCCATCACTAAGGGGGTCACAATCATTGGGTTGACAAGCATTGCACTGGGTTGACAAGCACTGCATTGATCTGAGACCGGCATGGTACGCCGTGATTGTTAGGTGTATATATAAGTTTGTTCACACTTGCATTGTATTTTAAATATCTGATGGTTGGACAATTTATATTTAATTTTCGCCACTGCTGTTAGCTTTCAAAATATTTTAATATACTTTCTGCAATAAAACTTTATATACAGGTAAAGGTTGATATTAAATAAACACAAAATCAATTTATGAAATATTTTTTTTTTATTATTATCAGTTCAAATATCGTATTTACATTTATTTAAATGAATAAAAAGCACATTGTTTATCGTATTGTGTGGTTATAGAAATAAAAATAATTAAAATCATCGGCAGAACAATTTCGTAATACAAAAAATAATATGATCAAATTAATAAAACAAAAAATAGTACATTAAAATTATACAAAAACAATCTCATGTTGTAAGCTTCCTTGTAAATAGCAACACAACGACAGCTGTCAATTGTCACATTTGACGTTTGTCTTGTTATACTGACAGGTGACACTGCCCGAAAAATGTTGTTCAAGCACTTGGAAAGCATACAAATGGCAATGGCAACTTGTATACGACTGAAGACAATAAAAAGAAATTAATAACTATCCATATCTATTTACATGTTTCCCTCACAACGAATATCCATTCAGTTTCTTGCCATACAAAAAATGCAAGTTGTCAAAGATATAAAGACACAGATAGAACCGACCACAACTAGATAGTATGTTTCGATATATGCGGCGAATACTCAATATTATAAATCTATAATCACACATTGCTATATATTCATGACGATACGGTAACCTATCGCAATGGAACTGCTACATTACGTCCAATAGAATTAAAGTTTATTTCTGTTTAATTTTTTCAAAATTAAATCAAACATTGCAGTGTCGATCGTTGATGACAAAAGTAAATGAAACAAACTTTTGATATGATGTTAGTTATCATGTTTGTACTAAAATGTATAACATAATGCCGCGATTATTACAAAACAATTTCGAAATATCGAGTAGTTTCTGAAACATAAGTCGCCATTTCAAGAAGTGTAATTGGTTAATGAATTTTGATGAGTCCGTATGCGTTTGACTACAATGCCCTCGGTCATTGGGCGTTGATAACAAATTTGGCGGTTATAAATGCATCTATCTATGTATTTATACCTTTGCAAACAATCATTATCTTTACAAATGTATGCCCTACTAAATAAATGCTCCTCATAAACTTCTAACAATATACAGGTTATACTCAGTGCCTCACTCAACGGGTGATTTTTTTTTTCTCTCCATTCGTTATACTTACGTCATAATAAACAAATCATATACACCTAAAGTATTGCGATTCGGAAACATTACAATTTTTACATCCTAATTTGGTGTTTGGAACCGAATTACAATTTAACTACACTAGAGGAGTGAGAGAGGACATATGTTTTTTGTGACATTTTTAACAAAGGTATAATTTCAAATAATTTTATCTAAAATTGAATCTGAGTAGTCAAGAAAGCCACAACTCCGTGTGACAATGAAAAATAATAAAGATTTTGTTTATCTATATAAACAAAATTTTTCTTATTACTTACTTTATAACCGAAAAAATTATCGTCATTTTTTAGCAATAAAAGGTAATTTCGTTTTCATGTCACAATTTGGTTTTGGTTTTTTGCCCCGTATGTCAATCGCCCCCCTCCTCCATGTAAATGTTTCTAAAGCTCTGTATACGCTACTACTCTAAGGAGAATTATATTTTCTAGACCGTTTCCAGGCACACTGTCAACTCGATACATTTTACTAATAAAGACAGGTTTTATTTGTTTCAATGGCAGTGTATATCGAATGATGATTTCATGATGACACCAATAAGAATTTTTTTTAAAACATTTCATTCTGTTCATATCCAAGTTACTAGTTATTTTATTGTCAAAATTGGTGCTTTTACCCGCCAATTCTGATGGACTAGAAAACAATGCAAGCTTGCATTGCAGCAATAGTAAATTATTTAAAATAAAATCACTAGCAAATTTTAGTGAAGAAGCTAAAAATTTATAGGGTTAAAATAAATTTTGTATAAATTATTTTTTACATATCATTTTCTAGTTCTGCTCAGAAAATACATCAGAAAATACACAGAAAGTACATATTGAATTAACTATTTCATTGGCACAAATTGGTGTTGACATTTCCTCTATTATCAAATGTTTTTCTACTTTATAAATAAACAAAGGATAATAACTATATTCTCAGAGTACACAAGAGAACAATCTCAAGTTGCCAATGCGCCGGGCGCCGAATTACTGCACATCTAAACCTTACTAAAGTGAGGGACCACTAAAACTTCACTAAACTGGTAAATTTACTAGTCTTCAGGCTAGACGGAACCTAACTCCCCCTACTCTACCCTTTTTCCACACAAACGAAGTTAGATAGATATTAGCTTTTAAAGTACCGACATCATTATGTAAACGCTTTGCATTCCAAGCTCAAACGAATTGCGTATTTTGAACTTTGAGAATAATCTGGTGATTTTAAGCGACTTAAAGTCTATTATCTATCTGACACTATTTGTACAATCAGATTAATTTTAGTACAGTTTACTTAAAATTCATTGAATTCCCTAATCAAGTATAATACAGTAGGACGGTCCCACACTTCATAAATTTGAGATCTCATGGTGATTATTTTAGATAAGACGTATCAATTCGCATCCTATCACTGGTAGCGGTCCATCGCTCGCTTTCAAAACAAAAATGATCAACGCTGCATTACTGGTGAGTCGATGAAAGCTGTGCAGAAGAATAAATCAGAATCAGAAAATATGCCACCATAAAAAAAAAATTGAGCACCGTGGAAGGAATGTGTGCATAAGATTTAGATTGGAGTCGAGAACTGTACGATCCTTTAAAACGGAGTCGCTACGTTGTTTTCCGAAAGACCTATTGCGAATTAGGTTCAGGTATTTGTCACTACGGAACGGTGAGGATGAACTACGCCATGACGTAGTCACACATCAGAGTTACCTTCACAGACTGTTCATCCCTTAGTATAAATAAACATCTTAATTTTTTTTTTTTACCAAATTATGAGCACATTTCCAGCATAAAAATCTTTTAAAATAACGCGTCATTCTCTTCAATTATAGATATACATGGCACACTGCTCTGTTCATATATATATTTATACATAAAAATCGTACACACCTATCAGTTTACCTTGTCACCATAGAATAATTGAATTATATGGATGGATATTACGTTAGAAGCTTAACAAGCGCTAATATAATATTAAAGTCGAAAGCAGTCGACGGATGGACAAACTGAATGACGTTCAACTGAAAACCGAGTGGGCATTGGATGCCCGTATATTTAAACTAGACGATGGTACTATCACGAAATTTTGGTCCACCGAAACATACCAACCGGTTTTCGACTTTCCCCATTAAAACTATAGGAATTAAAACGTACTAACTAATAAGGTCCGCGTCTGGCGAGCGCGCGTTGTATCAGTACGTGCGCACTCGCGTCAGTACATGCGCGCTCGCGTCGGTGCGAGCTTACCGGGTATCAGTAGGTGCGCGCGGCGCTGTGTACGTACAAAGGAACAAGAGTAACAGATTCAACTAAACGGTGGCGTCGGTGGAGCTCACTTGATGGCCACGTGCCGCGTCTCCGGGTGCAGGCACACGCCCTCCACTGTGAAGATAGAAACCTCTGCAACAAAACATTGTTACATACAGAAAATAAGGCAAATGTAAAAACAAAGTGTGGAATGTTACATCTTTTTATGTGAAGCTTGCATGCAGGAGTGTGATCGGTTGAAGTAACTTACCGTCTGGCAGGTCTCGGAGCCTGGGCGGTAGGGCGGCGAAGTACGCGTGGTGCGTGGCTCTGTGCGCGGGCAGGCGGCGCGCGGGCTCGGGCTGCAGCAGCGCCGCCGCCAGC
>DWLR01005221.1:0-11171 GCA_018246295.1 Papilio alexanor hazarajatica
TGTGTGTGTGTGTGTGTGTGTGTGTGTGTGTGTGTGTGTGTGTGTGTGTGTGTGTGTGTGTGTGTGTGTATGTATGTGTATATATAATTTAAAAAAATAGTTAACCGTTTTGTGGTGTTGCTTGCAAATTTATCGATACTCCTCGATTGAACTCAGCCACTCTCACATCATAATAGCCTAACATAATTTCTCAAACTTAAACAATTGCTGTATTCTGGAAGCTTCTAACTATTCTTGAACGCTACTGATAATATTTAATCTACGAACAATTTACATTGCTATGACAAAGTTAGATTAATTTTGTTCGTATTTAGAGTGAGTGACTTTGTAATTTCTCATAAATTTGTGTAAGCAATTAATCCACTTAATAACACGACAAAGTAAACGTTGATTGGAAATATACCTTACTCTTCTAACTCACTACACCTAAAATAATATGTTATAGTTTTAATAGATGTCATTTAAGTTTAAATAGTACATGTTTAAACGTGTTGATCATAATTTTATGTAATGTTTTTAGTTGATCAACTGAGAGCAAGACATATCAATCCAATAATAATATACGATGAAGTGAATTGATGATTGTCAGCAATTATATCTCAATATTTAGAAATAGCAATAGATTTTCATCTCATTATCATATTGCCATAACTACCCTCGAGGAGTAATTCATTGTCGAGTGCTCTTGTCGTAAGTGTAATTGTTTATTAACAACTAACAGCAAACTAAAACACTAAAATAGAATTGTTAAATACATATAAAAGCATTCATCAATTTATTCCAGCGTCTAAATCGCACTTAAGGTCTTAATATTATAAAACTTTAGACACAACCTGTGAGCTGGGCTTTTGGGCCTGGATTAAGGCTTCTATCTAGACCCGAACAAGTGACATTTCCATCAAAATTTCAAGTCCTTTTTACGTATTCTGTATGAGTTTTTGAACAGTTTTTCGTGCGAGCTCGGCTTTTGCGTATTTACACAAAAAACCTTTACCACAAAGGAAAGTTGAATATTTTTGCAAATATCATTTCTGCGTTTGTCACACTTTTTGTTGCAATTTGATGCACAACCAGAATTTCATCGAGTGAATAGTATTTTGTGAGGATTGTGTTTTTACGTTTTATATTTTATGTGACGACTGCAACTCCCAATGTTAACTAACCTAACTTGTACTGGTTTCGATTCTTTGCCGCGGTATAAATATTTAATTTCTATGGTTTATTTATAGTGAACAGTTTTCCAATATTACATTTGGGAAATTTATAAGCTAAGCTTGTAGACACATAGAGATTTAGAGAACGAAATATGACGAGCTTGAATTAAATATACTTTTAAAAAGTGAAAAAATAGCATGGCTGTGTGTTGAATTTGTGAATATTTTTTTATAAAATAAGAAAGGCAAACGAGCAGCGGATCGCTTAACATTAAGTAAACCGACGCCCATGAACACCAGCAACACCAGTGGAACTGCAGAAGTGTTGCCGGCCTTTAAGGAGGGAGTACACTCTCTTCTTGAAGGCCCCTAAGTCGTATCGGTTTGGAAATACCGCTGCGGACAGATCATTCCACAACGCGGCTGTGCGAGGCTGGAAGTTCCAGTTTGTATATGTCTGGTTTCGGATTTAGGTCAGTTACCTGCCATATTTGGGGCTTAATAAGCTCGATGTAAAACTAGTAAGATATGTTGTTTTCATCTAATCCACTAAGGTTAAAAGGCGAGAAATTGTCTTATATCTCTGAGGTAGTTTCCATGATTATTTTTTTCTTTAGTGACTATTTTTAATTCAGTAAATATGTACTTTCTCACATTAAAGACTGAGGGATTGATAGCGAGGTGCATTGCAATTAATTATTTATTCAAAGTTACTGCATTTCTACTTTAATCTTTGTCAACTTGACACCGTTTTCTGTACTAGTTATGTATATATAAAATATAATGTAATCATGAATTTAAAAACATTTTCTTTTTTTATCTGCATGACATAAGTACGGATTTAATAACCTAGTAAGATAGTTTGTTATAGCCGCATATTTAATTTTAAAATAGACATATTAATAACTTTTGATAACGAAAAGAGAAGAGGATTTGACATGGGAGGAAATAAATAGGATAAGGAAATATCCTTTTTTATATCTATCCCTTCCTCCTCCTCCTATATTCCTCTATCCATTTAAGTTAGGCAAAGAATTTGCAATTGATTAGATTGTTGCAGCTATTAGGGTAGCGTTTATTTAATATCAGGTGTACCGTTTGCTCATGTATCATATTCTATATATAAATAAGTACATTTGTGAAACTACACTATGTAGTCAGTTTGGCTTGACAAATCTATTCCGACAAGAACATAAGTCAATTGTAATTGTGATAGTAACAAAAGCAATGAATTATGTCGGACGCTTTATTTACAAACTGTCGATGATTCTATTCACTGCACACGTAGGTGAATAATGTGACCAGCGTTCACTATGTACAGTACAAATATGTATATATGTCTTTATGATTATCATCATATATCAGTCAAAATATTTGCAGCAAAATATCAATGGGGGGAGCCTATGTCATGCAGTGGACAATCATAGGCTGAAGTGTTGGCGGTGGTGGAACGGCGATAATCAATTAGCAACTAGTGAGCAGTATGTCAGTTTTGATCTATCAAGTATAACCGTATTTATTATTAGTAAATTCTCAATATATGTTTGTCGAACTTCCAAGTTGAAGCATCATATTTACTTTATTTATTACACATCCCCAATTAAAACAAAAATCTATTAAAATGAAATATTTCAAGCTAGTGTTATGACAACAAAAAATCTACTTTTTAAAAAGAATTGAACTTCTGTTTTTAAATATATAAGACTAGGTAATAAAAATATAACATACATAAAAAACAGGGTCGCTGAGTAAGCCATTATTCGAATGGAAAAATTTCTCTATTCCTTTCCGAAGTCTTGTGTCTGTAGTTTTAGATTGAAGGATTGATATGTAAAATAGATAGAATACAATATTCGACACGGCATTTGGTTTGGTTTGAAGTCGAGGTCAATATTCGCGCCAAACCAGTTGTTTACGATTCGTCTATCGTGAATAATGAAAATATCTAAAAGATAACAGAGCGCAGGCGTGCTTGTTAAATATATTCATTTCTTTTTATCATGCACGTCACGCGGCGTATTAGACGATTCAAAAGTAAGGATTCCATTATCCAGGTTATTTTCATTGCATCGCGATGACTATTTCATCTTTAGAGCAATGAATGTTGGTATTACTTAACCATGTAATCCACGTAAAAGCCCTTCAACGATTTGACGGTCGATGGGATCGAGTATAAGGGATTATATGCTCGAAGAATTATGACGTCCCGTTTTTTGAGATTTAGTAAGATTCAAAAGTTTATTATTTAACACTACCTTTCTCATCACTAGGCTTATCACTATGCGGTACAAAGTAGCTCCCAACAATACTTCTTATTTCTTCTTTCATTTGTTACTAAATTAATTTTTTTTGGAACACAACCTAATAAGAGAGATGAGACATGGACCTGTAAATATAAACATACACTTATTGAGTGTGCAAGTAAAAAAATTAATGTTTACAAACCTACCCAGATTCTCCAAAACTTCATCATTATATAGATTTCGCTTAGTAACAATACCATAATACACATTAAATAAATAATGTTTTGTTTATACTAATTCAGACAGTTGGTTTCGCACCGATGGTACTGTAACAATAACATCTCCAGTCGTCACTCAGAACAGATGTGAGCTTTCAGTGCCACGGTTTGTTAGTGTAACGAACGGCGCGAACTTCCATTCAAACTGATTCATTGATATTTGCGTCACGTACGGCGCGATTAAGCGGGATTTTTTAATATCTTTTGATGGGTCGTACAGATGTCCGTATGGCTATTTGATCAAACTAGCTGGGTAACTGATAAAGATTTATGTGATCGATTCATAGCCAAAGTCACTTCTAACATTTAAGGAGAATTTAAATGGAAAAATATGAGGCAACAGGAAACTAATTATTTATGTTTTAGTATAGTTAATTCCTTAAAAAAAGGGAAAGCAATTGTGATATCTACACAAGTAAGAAATGTTATTAATAGAAAGTGCGACAGCCATGTAAAATGACTAGACAAATTGATGCGAAGATATGGTACCGGTCTTTCTCATGGCTCGATTATCATATTTCCATTATACGATGACACTACCAGAAAACTCCACTATATTACACATGACGATAATATGGCGTTTCCCATATATCCAGGTTATTTTGATTGGATATGAGTAGAACTACCTAGGGGAAATCTTTGGGATCATATAAAATTGAGTCAAATTATCACATGAAAAATTTAGTATAAAATTTTTATTTGTTCTGATTTTTTTGGTATTGTGAACTTGTTTTCACGAATAGTCGTAAAAATAGTTTTAGGTCTTACCAAACTGACTAGAGTAAGAAATAATAATTTAGAATTTTAAATTGTTAAATGGTTCTTTGCAAAACAGTCATATATTATTTGCCTCAGGTACGATTTATACAAGTCTAGTCCGGGAACTGGCTACTAACAAGAAATTTTATCATTTACCTCTTCACTGTTGAAGTAGTTTGTTACTAAAGTAATTAAAATTGTATAGATATAGTAAAATACTAAAGGAATTTTGGATTAGTATTTTCAAGACGCATAAAAAGTAGCTAGTGATCCAATAATGACTTCTAAAGGGCCTTTATTATATTAATTAATTTAGTTACAGCTTCAGTCATTCGATCCTTAATAATTAAATTGTCGATTTGTTTCGGGCAACAGAGCGCTCTCGGAATCATTTCTGAAAGCTTTTCGTATACTACTCTTGAATAATTTTCAATAACATTTATCCCATTCAACTAGAAATAACGTGGGATAGACAGAGAGAGAGAGAGAGAGAGAGAGAGAGAGAGAGAGAGAGAGACGAATTCGTCGTGATCTATAAGTTTACCATATTCAGTAGAATTACTCATAGACATTGTTTATAAAGAAATTGTAAAAAGTGCATTTTAAAATGTTCATCTATGAAAAAAAATATTTAATACATATACATATATATAATCGTTTAAATTTTGTTTTTGTAATTTGAAAGTAACTTCGTCAAATGTTAACAGTTAAACACAGTCTGTCACGATTTCGTAGTACAATTTTTCTTAAAGTAAAAAAAAACGTAAGAAACTAAACTTTTTCAATGTAATTACGTTTGTTACGGAAAGTTTTGAGTAGGTCGCGTTAAGCTAATTATTTTGAACTTTCAAGCGATACGTAAGCCTTGACAAATTTTATTTATAATCTTCTAAATTACTTTTATAATGTAAACTTTGTTAAATTTCTTTGCGTAATTTGCGTCAGATGCTTTAAAAATTATAAAAAGCAACTTTAAACTCTTGTCAATTAAAAAAAAACAATTTACAGAATGACCCCTAAAGCTAAACTACGAACAGAAAATCTCTTAATAGTATTAAAATAAAATAATTAGAAAAAGCGCCACGCATTAGTAAGTGTGACGCGTGTGAGTGACACACACACACACACACACACATACACACACACACACACACACATACAAAATTGATTAAAAGAAGGACGTAATATTAGAGAAGGCAATTCTGAGATAGAAGGTCTTGAAATTGTCAGCTCCGTGAAACTGTTATTGGTTTTGAAAAAAAAAAAGATTTTTTTAAATTATATAATAGCATTAAACAATAAGGGAAGGAATGAAATACGTATACAGTTAAATATAATATGTGTACATACATACATCGAATTCTGTGCTTGAGACACTCGCAGTAGACACAGTAATTTTCCGAAATCTACAACTGAGTTTTCTAATCAATATTATTAAAATAACCCTTAAAAGTATTTCATATTGAATTAGCTTAGGTAAATATGCAATGTAAGATTTCGAAAGACGTCTATTGTCAAAATGTTAAGAAAACTTAATAATTATTTAAATGTTACATTAGACTAGCAAGGTGCAACCTAGCTTCGCTCGGGTTAATGTTTTGCCAAAAAGGGTGGACGTACAACTTTAATTTCCTTGATGTATATCTTATTAGCCGTCGTATAAGATTCGTGTTTCTGTGTTGATATTCTAAATAATAAATCATCACACATCGTAAATAATATAATATACATACATACATCACATCGTCAATGTAATGAGCTAGTGTAATCCATAATTCACTATTATATTTATTAGCGTGATAGTGCGGACATAATAAGCATCTTTATCTATTCTTTCGGTGAAATCTGTGATAAACATATGTAATACTAAAAATAATCCCGAGACAATATTTAGACAATGAATTTTGCTACTGGGCTATTTCATTACCTGTATAATCCGCTTGTTTTTCTGATTCACTTGTACAATTTTTACTGAATATTAATTGTAATATATCTAATTCAGTATAATATTATTGTCAGCTTCCAAATGGTTCAATCAATACGTTATTGAAAATTAATTTTAATTCTTTTTAAAACAATGCCAATGTAAATGTATCGATTTATTATTGAGGTGGATTCGTCTCCGCTTTCGTGAACGTTTGTCGCCTAAGAAGGCGATCCATCAAAATTTTGTTCAGCCTGATTTTCTAAATATACCAGAGAGCGAGCGTTGGTGTGATGGAAACAACGCTCGACCTGGGTATCGATCGCAGGACGTCTTTCCGCTCTGAAAAAAGCGCTTTATGTAGACTGTATCTTGCTTATTGACCGAACTGGTGGCCCAGGAGGTAAAAAGAAGAAGATTGCAGAGAAAAGTGGCTCCACTTTTTTTCGCAATTTTGGGTGGCTCTTGTATAACTTGTAGAGCGTCAACAAATCTATGTTTTGTTCTACAAGGCCACTCATTTTAGATTTTTTCTTGTTTAATATTGTTATTTAACATTTACTACATTGTTTTACTATTTTGAACTCGAAATATTATTGAAATAAAAATAAGTTTTTTTAACAAAGTAAATACAATAATTTTTATACTAATGTTTTTTTTACTAAATGAGTTTATATGTTTTCAGATGGTTAGACCCCTCTTGGCTGATATGGTCTCGTATTTTAACATTTTTGCACTTCTGTTAATGTAGAAGTATACAATATTCCTCTAATAAACAATATGCATGAATGGAAGTTAATATACGATTAGATTTAACATTATACCAAGGAACTGAGAAGGGCAGGGAGATTGAGACTTCGTGACAATGGTCGATTTGCGAGAAAGTAATTAAGAAAAATTTATTGCACTGAAAAAATTGAATCAGGATCATGAGTTTTAATTTCATATATCATATATTTCATTATCATTTAGACGGCATATATTATTTTGCTATAGTATATTTGTGCCACTTCTAGACATACTCGTATACATGAAGTTATTCACTAGATGATGACTTTCTCTTGCAAATTTCAAAATGTTTGATCAAATCACTTTTACGGAGGTCGAGAAGGCCCTTTCTGTTATTTCTCAAATTGGAAAAGTTCGCCGTCTGACAACTGGGATTGATGTGGTTCTATTTAAAGCCATGAAAAAGATATTCACAAAGATGGAATGAAACATATGCACACTACATATGTATATTTTTTTTCTTACTCAAAAATATTTTTTCAATTTTTTAGCAATACGATATTATACAATAATTGGTCTCATGACTGAAAAAACATTATCACCTTTCCATAGGAAAGTTTAGCCAATAGGACATTTCGTACTAGTGTGGATTATCGTTGTCGGTCTTATATTACACAGGAAAAGACTTTACGATGTCAAAGAAGCAAAAAAAAACTGTGCTATAAAGGTTTCACTCCTTAAAAAAATCTGGTCACCTTCTACACCGGACAGCATTAAAATTCAGATGAAGATATATGTTTATATGAAAAACTTGCTACCGATCCATAACAAAGAATAAAACCAAGATTTTGATTCATGTTTACAGTTTTTCAATGTACATTTCATTTACTTTTTATTTAAACTTCCCCGGGGAATAAAACATGACATCCTCTATTTCCATTACATTCCATGTTCTTATTATGTATTCTGTGCGAGATTTACGACTATTTTGCACACAGCGTGGTTTTTACTTCCAAGCTTTTTTAAAGCCTAGGGTCGAATTGTTGTTCAGTCATTTTCGAATCGCGACAAATAACATTTTCGACCTATCTTCTGTCAATAATTATTATTTTATCTTATAAATTTCTAAATTATTTGATGATGATATTCTATAAAAGTTATGTGCGGAATATAAAATAGGTGGTGAATTTGGTTAGCAGCAGATCTGCAACTATGCACACGTCGGAACACCATTGAACCCAAGTTTAATGTTGAACTACTTACATCATCTGAGAAACAAATTAATATGTAGCATCTATACAAAAGACGTCGGTGATCATGGTAAACTTAGTGGCGTCGTTTTCGGTGACGCAGAACCAGATGATGCCGACGATCAACGTGTCCTATACCCCATTAAATCCCTACGCACTTGGTACCAGTACTTCGAGCACAGCCTGAAGCAGAACGCCAACTTCTAAAACAACAAATCCAACCAATTTAACTGGACCTTAAATGAGCGTCAGGCAGGCGACCGGCCGTAAAACTTTAGACGACACCAGTAACAGTATGGACTACAGTAAAGTCCAGGAGGTGTGGAAGAATTGTACATATTGTACCGACACTACGCAAGTGGGAAATGAGCTGGGAGATGATCGAATAGTTAAAAAATACATATAAATTATTATAATCTTTTCGCCACTAGCAGTCATAGCTCAGTGTATATGTATGACTTAATATCTGAAGGTGTTGGGTTCGAATATCGACGAGCTTTATTCTATAAAATAAGTCATTTGCCATATCTTGTGCCCCTTCATTCTCGGACATATTTGAAACTGCAATGATTTTGGTGGACAACGGAGAACGATTACAGTATAATCGGATAAAAGAAGTGACATCTGTTTTCTTTTATTTTATGAATATAAAACGATTTTTTTTAATAAGCTCAAGTCAATATTTTTATAATGTTTACTACGACACTAGTTCATATTATGATACAGTTTTGCAACATTAGACACTGCACAACATTGCAATGAGTGTTTAAAATTTCATATAAATTCCTTAAAACTTTCATGATCTGTACTACTCATTTTACTTACTTTAGTAAAGAAGAAATGTTAAAAAAGTCACAATTATTTTTCTAGAGTTATAAATACGATTATAATTATTTCTGTGTGTAAAATAGTCATTAAAAAACCCGATCGCAAAATTTTAGTTTATTTTTTCAGTTGCCGCGATAAATTTGTATTACCCGTCAAAACCGTGATTATAAACTTTGTTGGGGACTAGTGTGTTTGGTTAGTGAACAACAATAACCTTGTGTATATTTTGAATTATCAATGTATGTAACAATTACAAATCATATATAACGTTGTCACAACATACAAAACTTGTTTTACATGATACACAAAAAATAAAATTAAAAATTCATTGTTTTTAATTGTATTTTTTGTGTATATCAAGTTTTATTGCTTTTATTGCTACCCTGTAAAATTTGAGCGTCCTGAAATGGCTAAGGGGCACACTACTTCAATATATTTACAGCTATCAACTGATATATGAAAATGTAAAGTTAGACCTAACCACTTAGCAAATTCACTCTCTTCTTAAACATGTCTACTTTGAAAATAATAATAATAATATTTGATCTGAGAGACGTGTAATGTTAGTCTATATCACTATTCGAGAATCTCGTGAAAGCCGAGACAGAAAAAATTATGAAACACACTGACTTGGCGCACGAGACTTACCGCCATGTGTGGTGTGAAATCGACTACCATTATCCCGATAGTTGTTTCGGCGAACGGATTAATAAAGAAGAGTTTCGACCAACATCTTAAGAAGCTCTCGCTAAATTGTTGGATAAAGGGTCCGATACAAAGGGCAGCAATTTTGGGGACTGCCCGCATTGTGAAGAGATTCCTCACTCTGTGACCCTGACCACTGGTTGCTTGAGTACTATGTGTCGTACTATTTTATACAATATATTTTAAATTATCTGTATTTTGTAGATGTTTAAAATATATTATATATAAATAAATAAAAGAAATAAATAAATTTAACAATAATATTCAAGGACATTATTCACATACGGCCATCTGATCCCAAGCTAAGCTCACCTTTCGAGAACAAAAACATCTATTGCCCATACGTATTATATAAATGGCACATTACTTAATGCTGCTGACCATATTAATGATTTGGGCGTAATACTTGATAATAAGCTGCAGTTTAATGTACATATCGATAACTTGACTAAAAAATGCTTTAAAACCTTAGGTTTTGTATTAAGGAACTGCAAAGATTTAAAAACGCTCCAACAAAAATAAGTCTATACTCGTCATTGGTTCGCAGCATCCTGGAGTAGTGCAGCGTCGTGTGGAACCCGCACTACGATACATATATTAAATGCTTAGAAAGGGTTCAGAAAAGATTTCTAGTGCACTTATCGTTTAGCAGCAACTTATGGAAAAAAAACTCTTGTGTTATGACGACCGCTTAAAACATTTTCGCATGGAATCACTTTACCACCGAAGAAAACAGCTCGACGTCATGTTCTTGTACAAACTTTTTAATGCTTATACTGAAAGTCCTTCTTTACTAACAAAATTGTCCATCTCTGCGCCGTCTAGATTACCTAGATATAAAAAGTACAACCCGTTTGTCACCAAGGCAGCTCGAACGAACTTGGGCCTACATTCACCAATAAACAGACTAACGGCTACATATAACGTCTTGCATAATTCGTCTGTTATTGAAGATCCAAACCACGGTAATGCAAATGTCACAGGAGCCAGGGATTTCAAATCGAAATTGATATCTTCTCTAACAAGTTCTAAATAAATCTAAATTTAAAAAATATATTCGAGAAGGTATCAAATGATTTTCTTTATTTTTCTTTTCTTCTTTTGGATAAATCTTAGTTTAATTTTACGAATAATGTTGTAATAAAATCTTCCTTGTTCCTTTAAATTGTACCCTTGTTGTGTATACCTATAATTTGGATAAATTAACTGCTTTTTACTTAAACGTATTAAAATAACGGCTTAACTCACGTGTTTTCGGTGTATGTACCGACTAGTTTCAGGCCCATCGGGGGTCCTTCATC
>DWLR01005222.1:0-11170 GCA_018246295.1 Papilio alexanor hazarajatica
TATATATATATATATATATATAACCATGGCAACCGTTGACAGCGACAAACGTAAAAATTTTCATTCATAACAAGATTTATAAACTTAATTACAAAATGATGAAATTACCACCAACAAATAAAGAAAATGACTTCAATGCAATACCAATAAAATAAAACCGCACGCCTAACACCATCGCGTATCGCATTGCCTAGCGCCACGACGGGGGAGAGAGATGCCACACCCCCCGCATTATCACCGTCCAGTGTCGCAAAAGATGCTGAGCCACCCTCGCCGCCCTTATCCTCAAAATCTACACCAGCGAGAAGAAGACGCCCGCCACCGGTTCGCTTGGGGCCTACGGAGAATAATTCTCCGACTATGGCTCCCGCATCCACTGGTATAGTTCCCCGCATGAGATGGGATACTTTAAATGGAAGTGTTATGCGGGCCTATTTTAGGCCAACAGAGGGGGGAACCAACCTTACGGCGTGTAAATCTAAAATGCTCACTTTTTTCAGTCCCTTCATCCAACTGTGTCTGTGATTGCTCAAAGATTATCTGATCAAGTGCGAGCCATACCACGATGCCACCTGTTGGATATTCTACATGACGAGAATCTTGTGAAAGTCGAGACAGAATAATTGATGAAATACACTGACTTGGCGCACGAGATTACCGCCATGTGGGGTATGAAATCGACTACCATCATCCCGATAATGGTATCCGTGAACGGATAAATAGCGAAGAGCTTCGAACAACATCTTAAGAAGCTCTCGCTAAATAGTTGGATAAATTGGATATTAGACCCCGATACGAAAAGCGATAATTTTGGAGACTGCGCGCATTGCGAGGAGATTCCTCGCTCTGTGACCCTAACCACTGTTTGCTTGAGTCATGGAAACTTCGCAGCCAGTGGAATACTATTTTATACAATATATTTTAAGTTATCCGTCTTTTGTAGATTTTTTAAAATATATTATATATTAATAAGTCAAAGAAAGAAATAAATTGAATAATAAATGTTTTGAAATATCGTAATAATTCATTAGTGTAGAAGAATAAATATAATTAAGGAAACATTGGTAAATGTTTCTAAATTTAATGCTTCTTGGAAAAGGGCAACTTTTCAAGTATATTTTACGAGCACCAAAACATAACTGTGTAGGTTTAACTACCAAGAGAAAAGAATATGTCGAATTATTTTTAATCAATTATAGTGGATTTATGGTGTAGACTTATTTTTGTATTATAAACTTAATAAAGTTAAAGAAAAGTAAGCGAATGTATTTCAACAAAGTAAAACTATCTAGGTGTTTATTTGCTTTTTGCGGAATTTAGGCGGAATTGCTTAAGATATTGTCAATACGATCTCTCGAAAGTTACAACTTCGCAAAAGAAACGCACGGGTTGTAGTCTCTTAAACAAAAATAAACATGAGACAAAATTCTTCAACTCAATAAATAATAAATTCAGTTACAAAATTTACCACTACTTCGAAATGCTTCGTTTTACGTTTTAAATATATGTATATAACATTCTTATAACCATTTCAAATCAATATATTAGGTCAATTATGACTTGGATTTCTACGTTGAAAGGGGAATTTGCCCCCACAAAACGCTTAAAGTGTTTTAGTAAATAGTAGTAGTAGTAATAATAGTAGTAGTAGTAATAATAGTAGTAGTAGTAATAGTAGTAATAGTAGTACTAGTAATAGTAGTAGTAATAGTAATATTATTCATATTAATAGCAGTAGTAGTTGTACTTGTAAACATACATAAGTTGCTCGCGAGCAAACTAGAACGATTATTGATTCATTCTTCATTTTCGATAGTCATCGCCTTTACTACATTGTAATGCATAAACGTGACATCAAAGTGATTTAATGCCTTTACGTAATAGTTCGATGTCGAGTCTAATTACCACAATTACAAACAGCAGCAGAGGATCGACAATGTCCGTGCAGTTTGTGGCCGGCCGTGATTTCAAAGGTTACCGCAACGATCGCCACAAATTCATACCTCGCATCACACATTATCTGTGTTGCGAAACATTTGCTTTGTAACGTAACACGTGACATAAAAACCATTTGAACGCTAATATTATCGACTTTATTATTTTCTTCTTATTGACTTTATTGTGTTCATTATTTATTTATTAAGTTTCAAAATTAAATTGCCTTTAATGAACATGACATGTAACATTTATATTTTTTAGCGATCGATTTTAATTTGGTAAGAGCATCCATTCGTCTCTTATATCCACTCGTCTTATATCTTCCAGTAAAAAATGTTGGTGGTTAAAAAATTATTATAATAATAATTTTTTAATAAAATTTGCTGTCTGTTCGCCCAACTCACACAAATATTTTGCAAACAACCAATGAATTTATTCTTCTTAAAAAATGTTTTTAGCTTGCGATAAACGGTCACATTGTTTCGGAAACGTATTGCAGTTGACAGTCTGCCGCGAGGCTAATGTGTTTCACATAAATTTGCAAAAAACGAGTATAACACATTTTGCTGTTTATTTCGGAATATTTTTACATGCAATATGAATACCGTTGGAATTATTTATGTATACATATAGAAAACATATGTCTCTAGTTATATTTTATAGTTTTGTGCCGCTCAGACATTTTTTAACGTACAAATTTTTAATTTTAATAGCCAACGAAATCGCAGTTATACATTTCATAAGAAAATAAAAACAGTTATACGCAAAGAAAATATGAAGTATATATAAAGTATTACAAGTAAAGTGAAATTAATTTAAGGGAAATGTTATGTCGATCTTAATTTTAGATAAGATTGTTATGGAATTTTGTTTAATTAAATTCTTATTTGTAAGCAACACTTCATTGTTTTGTTTGTCGATTAAACGGAATAAAACTTGACAAGAAAAAAAAATTGTTTATTTGCACAGGATAAACTATTGAACCGATTTAAAAAAAGAATTCACCAACACATAGCTATTCTATGAGCGAGTAACCTCGGCTATAAGTTATTTTTTACTTTCTATCTACGAGCGAAGCTAGGGCGCGGTAGTAGTCTTATTATACATATTTAGAGTTTGACATCGCTATCAGGTTCAACCTGACGTATTTGAATTTAGTAGATTTTGGATTACGACAAATTGGCAGATAAATGTATTTGGGCCATTATAAGCAGAACGACCGATTATACGGTGCACGGAGGTTACTTTTTCATTGTCTCTCGCCGACTGTGTCAAGGCAATTAATACGAAATTGAATTCCGTGAAGGTAAACATTGCAAAAGTCTTGTAGTCGGTATAAAACATGTTTATTATTCAAGATAAGTATTCGCTTGGCAATCCCTACGAATCATTGCTACTGACGGGTGTGTTTTTGCGGTATGTTCGAAGTATGCGAAGAAAAAACGTGTTGTCTACAATATGTTCCGCACTGTTGCAAATGTAGTGATTGTTTTTACGTAGATACTGTGTATGAATGACTTGTGCAAAATTCTGTGTAGTATATTTTACTGGTTTCATAAAAAAAATACAATTCACTCAAGACTCATATTTGATGTTGACATTCTGAACAACGATCATAAGTTGATTACCTTTTTAAAACAAAACAAATATTCGCTGTACACAGAAGTGGTTATGTAATAAATTATTTGGGTTATTTTTGTATGAGTTTATCGTGAAACTTATTGAAATAGCACCTTAGTCATATGACTAAGTATACATAAGACTTAGTATACTGAGTATATATAAGACTAAGTATACTAAGTATACATAAGACTAAGTATACTAAGTATACATAAGACTATTTCAATAAGTGATAACACTTTAAGTGTTGCCACAGTTCAGGCTTGTGCCCTAAAAGTGTCTGTAATCGTAGTTAATTCAATCGACAAACTAATTTAGCAATTTTAACAGTAAGTAAGACACTTGAGCATTACAATTTATGAAAGAATATTCAAAACATATAGTAAAAAAGTGACCACAAATCAATAACAATCAAATATTTGTACATCAGATATATCCTTAAAATAATTGCGTTTCCTTGTAAAGGATGTGGTGGTGAAATAAATTATTTAATTCAGGGTAATTCTCAGAGTAACGTATGCAAATTAAATGTTGCATCAGATCATGTAGTACCTATTTCTGATAGTGTCTAAAAGTGGCATAAACAACGCACGACCACGTGTCATTGGCCTATAGTATAATGATTTATCTCAGCCTACATAATATTTTCAAAGTTTTTTTCGAACTTGCCTTCAGTGTTACACACGATTCCAAACATCTTGCATAGAAAACTTTTTATAAAACTAATCGTTCCGACACTGGCGTCAAAATGTTACTGATTTAACTTTCTATTAAACAACATTGTAAGAAAATGATTTACTAGTTTACAATGAATCATATAAACGGAACTTCAAATGTTTGATCTTACATAAGACACGTAATTGGACCTATCATGGATTGCCATTTGGTATCCGTTAATACCTTTCCTACAACAATAATACAACTAGACACAGTGTACAATGCAGCAATCAACTTGTCAGGGCAGAGGGAACTACACCGGCTGTATACACTAAGTTATCTAGGCTTATGTCATAATATAGCCTGCTAACGTTCAAACCAATTCAGTTCACGTCTATATTTCGACAATGACAACAAAACAACTAAACATAATGTGCTATGTCCGGTCATAACATTTGTTGTTCCATATAAATACTTTTAGCACTCTTTGTCGTTTTTATCTTCTTTATATTCCTCGCTTGGATTCTTTATCTTTCTTCTTTAAAACCTACTAGCTGTTGCCCGCGTCTTCGCACGTATCCCACGTATACATCCATCGTGCCTATGATCGTCCACTGCTGGACATAGGTCTCCCCCATTGATCGCATCATTGGGGGGAAATGTGCCATAATCGCCACGCTTGGCAGGCGGGTTGGCGATCGCAGTATGTTGCACCGTACTAAGAAAAGGACGCTGCTGCCCGTCCTCCGGTGGTCTTTACGTTCAGACTCGAGACAAACAGACATGTTCATGTACACAAATGATTGTCCTGGGTGGGTATCGAACCTACGACCTGCGGCGTGAAAGGCAAGTATCTTTCCAACCGCGGCAAACGGTCAGTCCGTGTATACAACATCGAATTATTGGTAAGATAACCAAAATTTCAATTCGTACGGTTAAGCGGATGACGGATAGGTCCAAAAGACTTTATAATAGGGGCGCATGTAGCACACATGCACAAGAACTATCGGGTAACTTGTCAAGATTGCGTTAACTAAATAATCACAAAGATCGAATGTTTGTGATGATTCGTGGGGAAGACCTTCATCTACTAATTAACATCTTAACGAAGATGATGGTTAAATCCCAGGAAAAGATATCTACAGAAATGGTGTCATACAAAAGTCAACCCGGGTAATTTGAAGCACTTGTATTGATTTTTAAACGTTTATTTTTTTTTAACTTGAATTTGTGCTTCGTGATTATTGTTACCTTTACAAGCCTTAAATCACATTGCTGTAATATAATTCTATAATGAAAAAAAAAAATTATTATGCTACTAAAGTAAAGGTGTGCATAATAATAATTAGATAAGGTATCGTAGTTGTTATTTATATGTAATTCCATTGCTTGAAAAAGTTGTGATCTGAATGCGACAAGATTACATATTTCCATAAACTATATCAGATTGTAATTGAAACAACAATATTTATTACAGAAAGTACTAGTATAAAATCAAGGCCATGATTCTTACATATTGCAAAAAAGATTTAGTTAACTTGAACTATGTTAACAAAAAAAAGTTGATTAAATTCATTCATGACCAATATTTCTTTAAATTTTAATTGTTAAATGGGTTTAAATAAATAATTAGACTACTGTTTAATGCGCAGTATTTTGAAGCAAAATGAATATTGTAACATTCGGATGTTAAAAGTTTGTTATTTTAAAACGATAAACCCTAAACTGAATACTGGTAATGTTTAATAGTATGCTAGATGAAAATAAGTAAATAATCTAAATTGATGCCGGTTTCGAACAAGATATAAGCCAGAAGATATATGTCAGACTAAAGTGCCCACCGATACCCGTTCGTTATTGAACATGGATCGTTTTATTCGAATTTGATATAATTTCATTTAAAACGCCAAACCTGTTCCAGGAAGTATGTCACGTTCATGTTTTGCAAGAAGAACGTATTAAACCAACGTAGAGCAATCATCATAATTATCTACATGTATAGACGACGTACATAAATTGAATGCCGTAAATCCCAAGACATATTACTGATACACGTTAATTTAAAATATATAACATATTAATTAATTAAATAAATAAATAAATAAATAAAGATTTAGAGTTTGCAAGAACAAAACTAGTTAGTTTGCAATTAGCTAGTTTGTTTGCAATTTATCATTTAAATATTGACATAATTATGTTGCAATTTCTAGACTATTTTAAATAATAGATTATTGTAGTCATATCTTAAAAGTTCTTACGATAGTAAGCGTGTCGGTATAGATATAAATAACAATTGATATCTTACACAGTGCTTATATAGTATTGAATGTGATAGGTGGCGAACCATTCGATCGAAATTTGTACCGATCTGGTAGATTGATAAAAGTCAAATTGACGGTCGTTCGACTGTGGTCTATGTTTAACCTCAGTCGTGAATATATTTGCCTATGTGGCAGTGAAAGTCAGATAGTCAACTGCAAACATATGTAGCTAATACCTTTTATAAAGCGATAGCGGGTGCGACAGGCTTTGTCAATCACACTACAGCGAATTGAATATGTGGCGAACTTAATCTGAAGTAAAAAAGGTTCGGAAGTCGAACTGTAGGCATTACCACTTCGCTTTCGAATAACTACATTAGTGGTTTTGGGTATTGGGGTTAGTTTTCTTAAAGCGCTTAGACTTCCTCAATTTGAATGGTATCATCGTAGCGCATTACTAACACAAATGATTAGTAAGATCCACAATTTTTGTTCATTGATACAACATTGTGACACTATTTTATTGGTGGAATTATGAAAACAAAGTTTAAACACTGCATAGGTTATTTTTAAACTTGTATAATTAAATAAGCTAGCTGTATTACAATCTGTGTCGATCAACGGGGTACTTGTGAAGCGTCATTTTGTGCTCCGCTTGTATCCAATCGTTGCAAGCTTGACGCTCTAATAACGACGACATTTTAAACATATTCAGTTGACTTTTTCCAACTATTCCTTCCTTATTTACAAACATCTGCATTCATCAATCTCTTAAAACGTCGTCAAAAATCTTATAAAAATAACTGGTGTAAAATAAAAAAAATACACGATAAATTAACACTAAATAATCAAAAGTTCTTTTAAGTTACAGTTGATAAAAAGATATTTGATCCCTGTTTGTACAGACAAACAAACGTAAGTTTAATTGGATTTATGTCAACAATATTTTCAAAGTAAACAAATATAAGGCAGATTATAAAACTGATAATGTAACACAGAGTATTAATAATACTCTGTCATAGTTCATGACATTCAGATGTTAGTGCATATAGACATACACACTATGTAGTAGTGTAGTCTTCAGTACAACTCAAGACTAACAAATTAAAAACGCAACGTCAGAATTATCGACGATAATGAGACCTTCCTTCAATAGATACGGCAATCGGTTACTACATTTTGTACCATCCTTCACTTGGTATTGCGAACACGTATCAGATTTTATTTATAAAAGTACTGTGATCTAAACTAGCGACCTGCCCCGACTTCGCACGGGTATCACTACATATCAATAGTCAGAAAAACACGCGTGATGTATGATAGCAGCCTAGATGAGAAACGATAAAAACTATCCTAACATTTAAGTTGGACCATATTTGACATAGTGACCAAATTTCTTCATGATCAGTTGAGTAGTTTGGTAGTTTAACCCGTGCCAAAATCGTGACACCAAATTTTCAAATGTAGAAGAAAGTATACCCTTACAGTTACTATCTATTTATATATCACATGATATTTTGACAGTTTAGATATATGAAGGATACACAGTCTCCATTGTTATCTCCGTTATGATAACTTAAGAATATATTCTATTGATATCCAATCTAACGTCATATAAACTCCTATTATTCGAATATAGAGATCATCGATCACGCAACAAACTTCTTGACAACGATTGAAGTTTCAATTGAAAATGTCAATTGACCCAACTTTTTACCGCAGTTTAATTGGGCTCAGTTAATATAGACGACCCAGATACTTTCTCTATAAACTAAAGAAACCTGTTTAAATTAAAAGAAAATGTAGTACATGTTTTTAGTTGTTATTTATTGGACACCAATCCAGATATCCAGGATTAAATTGAACTTTGTTCGCAGTGAACTTTTTCACTTCTTACATTTTTTGGGTGAAGTACAATTTGACTTTCGGGTTTTGGGTGAAGTACAATTTAACTTTCGGATTGAGTCAAATGGTAAGAAGGGCTCTTCTGTTAAAAAACGGCGGTAAATGGTTGGTTAAGGTAAAAGATGAACTGTATGTGGAAAGTGTTGGGGAAAGTCTATATGTAGCAGTGGACTAACTATCGGAATAACGATTGATAAGCCAGCTTTGGCCTCTTTATAGCGCTTGCAGAGAGTACAAGCGTTCGTTATATGCTATATAAATAGTTTAGCATTTACTGTACGCCACGTCATAACATACAACTATATCGGTCCTTGTTTGTAAACTGTAAAGCGGTGTGTTTTAGAATCGACTACAATATTTACACATATTTTCGCCTATAAACTTCCTTCGCGCATGCCTAAGCTCGTTTAAATAAATTATTTTAGCCATTGTTTGAATTTTAATTGCGATCTATCGCAGTATGTTCCACCGTACTAAGAAAAGGACGCAGCTGCCTTCCGGTGGTCTTTACATCCAGAAACAAGACAAACAGACCCGCTGCTCGTTTGCCTCCCTTATTCTATAAAAAAAATGTTCATGCACCCAAAAGTTTGTCCTGGGTGGGAATCGAACCCATGACCTGTGGCGTGAAAGGCAAGTATGTGTCCTACTAACCGCGGCAACCAGTCCCTCATATATAAACATTATAATCGAAGAACTATTAATATAATAGCACGTGTAACTTATTGCAAATGTGACGCTTGGAGCTAATTAAGTTACGTAATATTTACTTCGCGTCTGCGTGAGATAAAACTGTATCATAAAACAACAATGTTTATAACTTAACATCATATAAAAAGCAAATGAATCTGAAGTGATTATTCACCATTGTGAGAATGTTTGATCAGTAGTTGATTTTTTTGTTTTCATTTCATTTAAACAAGTCCTATTTTAAATTCTTTCCGTAAATTGTTAATTAATAAAAACTTTATTTTTACAAATACATACAAATGACAATAAAATCAGATTTATGCGGTCCTTAAGTATACAACCTGATGTAAAAATATATTTAAATGTTTTAAAAAACAAGATGCCAATACCATGGTATGATTGTGCATTAAAGGTCGTTCACCCGTATTTCACAAATTGTACGCAATAATACATGCATAGTATACACTGTATATTATACGATTTAAATATATCTTACAATGTACACACACACAATACTCAGTACATTTTATTTTTAAGCAAGCACTCGAATGTTTTAATTCTGCTATTCGCTTTTTAATTATTCATTTATTCGCGATTTTGGACCTACGTGATAGATACAACTAGTACGTACTCAAAAATTGATTTGATCGTATTGGTGGTTACATATTGTAAGGCGGGCCGCGGCAGTCACATGAGCGATATCATATTTCATTCTTAAAATTTAAGATTCAATCTTTTCATTAAAATAATAATTTTGGAAAAAATAGTTTTTTTTCTATAGAATGTTTAAATTTTAAATGGCCCAACCTGTACTAACATTTTGCTTATACCTTCTATGGCCATTTAGAAATTCGTACAAGGACTACGAGTGCCAACTATAACTATATGTCTTACCTGTTGCTCGTATTCAAATTCATAAACAAGTATGTAATAGTGTCAACATAGTTATAAAACAATAATTTACATATATAGAATTTCACTTTGTTTATCTCCAAAACATGACAGACATTTGTGAAAAACAATGTAACATGTGATTAGAATAAAATATATATATGTATGTATATACAGGCAGAAAAATACATATACAATCGTAAGAATTGATGCGTTAAAATTCAATTTATGGTTAAATTTGTGAAAACTTGTTACTGTGTTATTAAAGTCCCCGACTAGATTTATAGGAAAAAAAACTTAAATTATCCGAATAATTGTGATTGGTGGTAAGATAAATTCAAATACATAAAAGTACTAGCGACGCGCCCTGGCTTCGTACGGATGGCAGAGCATATTACAGCTAATATTTTTTTCTGACATTTCTGGTCTATGACTTTTCAACAAATCAACGTGATAATTTTTCAACCAATATATAGCTCAATATATATAGATATATAAGATATAGATAAGCTCAATAAATTATCATAAACCTTCCTCATTGATCCTCGTGTATTTATGAAAACTGCATAAAAATCGACAAACAGAAAGACTGTTTTATATTACGAACACGGTAATCCCCGGGCCGCATGTCACACCTTATTTTCTTCTTTATTTTGATATAGTTATCTTTATTTATAATTTTTTATTACCTTAAAACTAAAAATTAAAAGTACACACAAACAACATTTGTTTCAAATATTCTTTAATTTAAAATAAACAGTTAAAATATAACAAAGTATTAATGCTATAACATTAACGTAATTTCTGAAGACTATGTTGATATTAAGAAGACTACAATTTGTACAGAAATGCACTTTTGAAGAGATATATAAGAAAGTAGATACATAAGATTAATAAAATTCTATGAAAAAATAGAACAAATAAGCACTCAAATCCTTACCACAGAGGTGTAGGCAGAGATTACAACAAAATCAAAAGACGCATAAATTTGAAGCAAATTTTAAAAATAATATTTCAACGCTCAGCATGTTATGAAGTAATAAAATGTAGAGAATGTTTGTATACTTATTTTTATAACACTATTTTCTGTTGTCAATTTATGCTTGTTCGAATAACTAACGAATGTTGATCGTTTTTTTTTATAGAATAAGGGAGGCAAACGAGCAACGGGTCGCCTAACATTAAGTGAACCGACGCCCATGGACATC